>PUHP01000030.1:0-68364 GCA_006783085.1 Colletotrichum shisoi | reverse complement strand
GGGGGGGGGGGGGGGGGGGGGTATCAACCAACCGACCTCTTCACCTGAATTCCATAAGAAAAGCGGTGTCGTTTTACTGGCGCTTCCAATGCCAATGCGATAAAAAATAAGAAGAAAGGGAAGTAAAAAGTGGCCGTGTGTAGTTTTGCTTTCGCTATGCAAAAGCGACCAAGAATATGAAGGTACAATGATCATGGGTGTGAATCAAAATTGCAGGCTCGGGGAAGGAAAAAAAAACGGTTATTGCTCCTCCGTTGTCTTCTCCGCAACCTGCTGGCGCTGCTCCTCGGCCGGTTCGTTGCGCGCGCCGGCAGCCGCCCCTCCCGGCTGACCGCCGCTGTGCGGGTTACCCTCGAGGTGCGCGACGAGCTTCCTGAGATCTCGGCGATGGCCGTTGAAGACGTGCAGGCACGCGGCGCACATGCGGACGTAGCAGAACTGGCACTTGAAGCGGTCCTCCGTGTCGGCGCGGCCGCACGTCTGGCAGGTGAGGGCGTAGTTGCGGTTGCGCGTGCGGTCCATGACGCGGTGCCGGACGTAGCAGTCGAGCATGCTCTCCTTGAGCGGCAGCGCCTTGTAGACGATGCCAGGGCTTGGGGGCTCCGAGACTTGCATCGGGAAGTAGGACGCGCGCGGGTCGGCAGGCGGCAGGTTCGCCGTCTTGAGCTCGCGGTACTCGACGGGTTCCTGGGCAGAGGGGGGAGCGGGGCGCTGGTCTCGCGTGGGAGATCGCAGGTCGCCCTGCGCGGGGCCGGGTGCTGGCGCATAGGACGTGTACTCGCGGGGCGGCTGCTGCCATTGGCTTCGCTGTTGCTGCTGCTGCTGCTGCTGCTGCTGCTGATATTGTTGCTGTTGCTGTTGTTGCTGCTGCTGCTGGGGGGCCGCGCGATGAGGCAGTTGACTCTGGGGACCGGGGCTGACAGGGCTGACGGCGAAGTCTTTCGTGATCGTCGGGGGCGCCTCGCTGCTCGTAACTGGCACGTCAACGCGCATCTGGGGCAGGCTGTGGGCGGCGTGCAAGTTGCGGGCCGTGACGGCCTTGCGCGGGAGCGACGGCTTCGACTCGGCGCCGGCCTGGTCGCGGACGCCAGCGGGCTCGGGGGAGGAGGCGGGCGAGACGGGCGAGACGGGCGAGACGAGAGCCCTGTCAACGACGTGCTGCTGCGTCTTGACGTCCTCCTTCTCGTAGTCGGGGGTTGGCAGACGCTGGGTTGGCGAGAGGGCCGTGTCGCTGTGGGAGATACCCAGGTTCGCCGCGCCCTGGTGGTGGTGGCCGTCGCGCAGGTGCGAGATCTTGGTCTTGAGCCTCGACGCCTCTTGGCCCATGGTGTCGGCCGCCTCGGCTGACTGGGGTTGCGAAGGGACGGGTCGGACGTTTCTGCCAGGCAGGTTCGACGTGTTGCGGACAGGGAATTGTTGTTGGTGTTGGTGTTGTGGTTGGTGTTGCTGTTGCTGTTGCTGTTGCTGTTTAGTCTGGTCTTGTTCTTGTTGATATTGGTTTTGGTTTTGGTATTGCTGCTGCTGCTGCTGCTGCTGCTGCTGGGCCGGGGTAGGTGGCAACGCGGCCGAGGGTGGTGTTGTTTGCGCCGTGTTTGGTTGGGAAGCGGCCGTCGACCCGTGGCTGACTGCCAGTTGAAGATTCGAGACTTCGATGTTCCTCTCTGACCTGACAGATCGCCTCCTCCATAACGGGCGGTGCTGTTGTTGTTGCGGCGATGTGCTTGACACGTAGCTCGTCGGGCTGCCGACAGTCGGCGCCCGCTCCGGCTTGGCTGGAGGGGCGGGCAAGCCTTGCTCGGTGTGGTATGCCGGGTGAGGGGGCAGGCCCTTGTTGGCTGTGAAGTTTGGTGCGCCATTGTGTTTGTTGTTGTTGTTGTTGCTGCTGCTGCTATTGTTGTTGTTATTGTTGCTGTTGTTGCTGCTTGTGTTCTCGCCCGATGACAAAGAGCTGGGCGTCAAGGCCTTTCCACCATACTGATGATCTGAGGCATATGCCGGGGCTGAATCTGTCTGGCTTGCGCTTCCGTCGGGCGACATGATGATGGATTCGCCCGAGCTCCTCGAGTAGGCCGACAGCAGACTGCCGATCGAGTTCGTCTCGTCGTCGGGAGACGTCGACGGCGGTTGTGACACTTGGGGCGGCGGGGGCGGCGGCGGCGGGGGTTGTTTCGCTACCGGCCGGCGAGCAATGTGAACCGGAGGCAACGCTTTCGTCTCGAGGGGAGGCAGAGGAAGAGGCAGAGCGTGCGGCGGAGGCGGCTGCTGCGGCGGGAGGGACTGGTCGTTGACGGGTCGCGGCGGCGGTAACGGCTTGTCCGACATGGCGAAGAAGGCCTTCTTGGACGGGACGGGAGGCACGGGGGGGATCGTAGGGAGCTGTTTGGACTTGGGAGGAGGATCTTGATTCGGCGGCGGCGGGGTCGGCAGGGCTTTTGAGAAGCGCGACCTTCCCTTTCTGGTCTTGCTGTGCGAGCGGAGGAAGTCCATTGTCGGACAAGTCAGGCCCCCCGGGGGGGTGTTCGGACAGACACTACGGATAGACGTATGTATGATGGGGAGTTGATGGTGCGCTTCCCACCCCTTCTGTTACCCTGCCTCTGGTTGTGGCTCTGGTCTGCGTCGACTCTCACCAATGGACGTGAGAAGATTCAGACCACCGGGGGCGGCGGCGGGGGGGGTGTGAGGGTTGGACGGATGGCGAGGAAATCAAGGCACGAAAGAATCAAGCAAAGTAGAGCCAGGGCCGACCGGTGGGACTCGACAACGTGGGACGGCGGAGGGACGGCGGCAGGTTGATTGGGGGCGACGAGGTTCGGGCTGTTCAGTATGGACTGTACGGATATCGTAGCATCGCAGTGCTGGCAGCATCAGCGGCAGCAAGCATCAAGGGTCTTGGGGGATAGAGGAGAGGATACGGATACACAACAGCGGATGCCTATAGGATAAGGAGAAGAAGGAGGGGGGGGAGTCCAAGGGCGTGTAGGAGATTTGTTGTATGGGATTGGAAGTTGAAGGGGTGGCAGAAGTATAGATAGAAGCGGAACAACAGCCGAGTGAATGACACCGGAAGACACACCGGGGAAAGATGTCAGAGGGACGAGGAGTGGAAAAAGAGAGGGGGGGAGTGATGAGAGGGAGGGAAGGGGGGGCGTGTATTTTGGCGTCAAGTTGAACGCTTACAAGCACGGAGAACCCTGCCGTGGGCCAAGTCTCCGTCACGCCCCCGCCCCCTCTCTACTCTTTTTCTCTCGTCTTTTTTGTCTTTGGAAAAAAAGTTGAGACGGAAAGGTGGGATACGGGATAGACAGGGATGTCGTCAATGTGCTTTATGTAGAAGTGAAAGTGAAAGTACTTGTCTGTTGTGAGTTACCGCACAAAGCAAGATGTCTATGAGAAGAAGTGGTTTGTACCTCGACTGCGGTGTAAGCTGGAAGGGGTACATGACGTTGGCAGACAGGCACTTACTAATACTACCTGTAGGGGGGGGGGGTTCTTCCATTTCTTTTCCATCTCGATTTTTTTATTTTATTTTTATTTTTATCTTGGTACCTAGGTACGCTTGACTTTCTGCCCTCCCGCTGTTCATTTTAGCGTCTTGGACGCACCCAACAGCCCGTCGTCATTGGCTCCGCCAGCCTGGAACCGGCTGCCATCCTCCCCTCACTCACACCTTGCATCGGCAAACCCTGTAATGAAAGCAAGCAGGATTCAGGAACAGGAACTCTCCTGCCGCGGCTGCGCGGGTGCTGGGGCCATCGTGGCTGCGATGGGGGAGGGGGGGCTGGCTATGGGGGGCTGGCTACTGGGGGCTGGCTACTGGGGGCTGGTGACAGCTGGCGAAGGTGGGTGCGGGCGAATGCCAGGTCATGCAAGTACTTGCCCCGCCAACTTACGCACGGAATTGACTTTGACAACTCATCGCCAACACTGCCACTTACCTAGGTACCTACCTAGATATGCCCTCTGTACTTGGGTACCTAGGTAGGTAGGTTAGGTAGGTCGTGAACTGTGGACTCTGATACTGAACTCACAGACTGGTCCGGTCCGGCGACACACTCACTCAGCTGCCATCGTCAATCCCTACATGCGCCCTGCAGGCTGTCTTCAGCTCACACCACTCACTCCTAGACTCTAGCGTGTGCTAACTGGTCGCCGCTACTCGATCGTCTTTTTCCCCTATGCGGCTCATGGTTCCAATCCGATGGCTCATCTTACAGAACAGAGAGACACATATTCACACATACGCCTGCAGGAGACCTCCACCCTGTTCCGCCGTCACCCGGCATTCCTGTCCCGATTGTCGATGGGGTTTTGAAACAGCCTATGGTAAATAAAAAGAGGGAAAAAAGAAAGGGTCGAACCGGTGGGCGGTCGGTCGACCCGGGGGGGGGGAGGCCGGCGTTTACTACGTAATCACCACGGATCGCGCGTCACAATCGCTCAAAAATGCTTTCCCGCTGCGGGTTGACAATCACCGTTTGGTTGACATCACAGTTGGCGGATGACGCCACGCCAGCGTTTCCTCTGATGGGGGTCGATGCCGACAACAAGCATCACCAAGCAACGGGCACCACCAGCGCGGCCCGAACATCGTTTGCGGTGCGCATATCCGCGACCCCATCCAAGTCAAAGTCGTGGCGGTTCGCCGTGCGTCGTGCGTCGTATCCGGCATGGCTCCCGCTGGCTATCCGAACCAACACCGCTCGGGTCTTCCTTTTATGCCATCGCATCGAAGGAGAGGACGACGGGTGTCTGATTGCGGGCGTCAAGGCCTTGCCTTGCCGCCTGGCCTGGCCTGGCCTGGCTCAGCAAGTCAGTCGTATGCGTAGCCAATCGCCTCCTGCTATCCGTCACAGTCAAGCTGGAAAAAAAGAGGCCGCCGTCCAACTACTGACTCTAGACGCATGCACGCCAAAGGCTAATCCCGCGTCGCGACTTGCCTGACAACTCTCGTCTGCTGGATCCGTGCTGGCTCAGGCCCTGAGCTGCAGCAGTAGCATCAACTGCAAGAGCTGCCAGCTGGCCTGCGCTCGCCGTTCCCGCCGCCGTCATTCACACCGTTGACGCCGTTCCAACGCCCCGAGCCAGCCACGCCGGGCGAATGGCGATCTGCACCAGGGAAGCCAACCAGAACTTCAGAAGGACTCCAGGCTCCAGAGAGCCTTACCACTGGCAATTGCTAGGGTGGAGGGAGGGAGGGGAGGTTCCGCATCTCAAACTGCAAAAGGGTGAATCCCACACAGCCCGGCATCGGAAATACGGGGGGCGGGCGCATCGCATTTGCAGCGACACAAGAGCAAGGGCCTCCGCTGCTCGCATGAACAGCGGGTTTGAGCCATTTTTGACCTCTTCGGTCGTTCGCGTCTCACAAGTCAGACCGCTGGGATGTCCTTGCAGTCAGATCAGACCGAGAAGTTCCGTGCTTCCTGCCAGGCTCCCCTGCGTCATGTATGATATCTCTGTGTGAAATAATGTGTGATTTATGGCCTAGCCTATTTTGATTGAGCCACCTTCTATATCCCTGCCCCCCGCTTCTGCCTGTCTTACGCCCCTACTAAGGTAATTAGCTCCTTAAGTTTATTAAGGAGGTTAATACGCTTTTCATTAAATAATTAATTAATTTAGTTTTTATTTTAGTCTATATTTAGGTTTTTTACTATTAGCTTAAAGACTTACTTAATGTTTTAGATCTTCTTTTTCTTATCTAAGGAAAGAGATTTTAGGGATTAGGTAAGGAATATAGTAGCGTAGTAGAGTATATACTATAGGTTACTTCCTACTTATTTAAATTAACTTATATACTTTTTAAATTTCTTTAAATTGATATTTTATTTTTTATCCTTATAAATAGTATATAAGGTATTAATATAAAAAGGGCTAGAATTATCTATTTTAATTTTATAGGTATTTTAGTAGGTTATTAGATAAGGATTTCTAAAGCTATCTAATAGTAGAACAAGCATATATCTTATACCTCTATTATTACCTATAGAGGTTATTTCTAACCCTTAGTAAGACATGGTTTAATTGAAGCTTTCTAGGCTATAGTATTTATTAAGGTGTTACAGCAGACAGTAACTGCTGGTAAGTTTGTGGTTAAAAGGGTGTTTTTTTCGCTGATGACTCAGGCCGTCAGTTAGGGCCCATAAAGGTCAAGCGTCATGTGTGATATGCCCCCCCCCCCCCTGGACTCCGGAAAGGCAATGATGACGAAAAGGTCGGTTCCCGTCTTTGCAGGCGCACAAAGTTAGGACGACATAAGAGGGTTCGGTCGATTTTCCAGGATCATGTGAAACTCTGTCAACTCACTCCATGTTGACATACAACGGCATTCGTATAGGTACGAAGAAGAGTTGACGAAGTCGCACTGCACACGATAACGGATGACAATGCCGGCGCCATGTTGTCCCACAACCAACCGCATCAATTCCAAAATTAAAGTTAAAAAAAATTAAAACAAAATTTCAGTCAATCGGCCGTATGATTCAAGGAGCGACTTCCTGGGGTCCTAGCAATAGAACGGGAAGAGAAAGAAAAGAAAGTGGAAGAGAGGAAGAAGAAGAAGGGGGAAAAAGCCGCATTTACAACGAGCCAATAGCAATGGGCTTGCCTCCCAACAGCTACACTAGTGTACATCGTCCTGGCGGGAACCCGCATCACCACTGCGGAAAATAAATTAACATTAAAATGACTTTTGGGGCTCTCCCTCCTAGGTCTTTGTGCCGTGGGGATGTTGGAAGGATGGGGTCGTGAGTCGACGGTTTGTTTCAAGCCCGGCAGGATTTTTAAGATGAGGTGCGATCCGCCCTCGTTCCA
Organism: Colletotrichum shisoi; assembly: GCA_006783085.1. Lineage (NCBI taxonomy): Eukaryota > Fungi > Ascomycota > Sordariomycetes > Glomerellales > Glomerellaceae > Colletotrichum > Colletotrichum shisoi. The sequence continues at coordinate 61,548 of PUHP01000030.1, read as the reverse complement.
CGCACCGGGGTTTTTTTTCTTTTCTTCTCAGTCCGCCCGTTGCTGCGAATTGATAATTGATGAACGGAAGCCTCGAAGAGGGGGAAGGGGGCTGCTGGATTCGGTCGAAAGGCCGGGGGCCCGGTGAGGAGGGTTTTTTTTTTTTTTTTTTTTTGGTCGAGATCCGTCGTCATCTTTGGCAGCACACTCTGGAGCGGGTTCGCCAAGTCTGATTTGATCTCCGGTGGCCGATGCGATACCCACCATACATCCCTGTTTATCCTACCATCGCTTTGGGGTTGCCATGTACGGATACCGATGCTGTTGCTGTTGCTGTCATTGTCACTGTCACCGCCAGCCGATGAAGGTTTCGTGTTGAAGACAGGGGACTGCAGAGGGTTCTGAGGTGGCTTCTCGGTACCTAGGTCGACATGACCAATGCATACAGGACTTTAGCTCTCACTCATAACTCTCATTCCACTCCTCACTCACAGCTCTTTCTCTGTCTCTCTCTCTCACCTCAGTCCTCACCTGCCGTGCCTCAAGTTCACCGAGGGAGTGAGTGAGTGAGCGAGTGAGTGAAAGACAGGGTTCGCGATCACGTGCCCTGCCACGGGAATGGCGTTATCGACGATAAGGCGCCAGACCGGCTTTTCGTCGGGCAAGTCTCCGATGCGACGACGACGGCGCCGATAGAAACCGGGGGGCTATTACTGCATGCAGCAGGGGGGGGGGAGGGGAAGGAGGATTGCTGACTATCGATTTTCGGTTCCCTATCGGCGGCAATGCAAAAGTCAGGGGAAGAGATATAGATAACGAACGCAGCCCGGAAGCGGAGAGGCCTTTTTTAAAACAAAAGGACCAAAACTCACGATTGAGCCTTCTTGGGTGCTTTAAAACTCTCCTTCCGTTGAACGTTCGTTCTGCAGGCCCTCTCGACGATTGGTCCCTCGGCACTTCACTTAAGCTTTACTCCTCACTCCCCGTCCACGGCCGTCATGACCGGCTCCGCTGACGGCCTCCCCGTTGCCACGGAGACTTCGCCGCTGCTGCGCACCTCCGACTCGGAGACCGCCAACGGCACCACCGTCGAGGTCGAGAATGGCCACGCCAACGACAACCGGGACGGCAACCCGGAGATGGCCAAGAAGATGCACATCCTCCTCCCGGCCGTCAGCATCGGCGTATGTTCTCCCCCTCCTCTGCCCTTCCCCCACCCACATCCGGTGCCCGTATCCGGCGCAAACTTCTGCCCTTCCCCCCCCCACACACACACACGACACGACTCTGGCATGACTCTCGGGCGAGTAGGAATGCCTTCCGGTGCCGTCTTCTACGGCTTTCATAGATACTGTAGAAAGGATCAGGGCGACATGAAATGAAATTACGTCTACTTCAATTTGGCCCCTTGACGTTCCATGTGATGGACTGTGTGACCCCCTCTAAAGAGTCTTCGGATCTGGTAAATCGTGGGAAACGGCCAACAGTCAGCAATACAGTTCGCAGTGGCTTCGGCTACTTCGGCTCGCTATGGTTGGTCTTGACGAGAAATTACGTCACCACGCTGGTCACCCACCATCTGCATAAACATAGAGCCAGGTTTCAGTGGACAAGGTGTTGCAGGAATGTGGCGAGTTATAGAGTTGGCAATGTCGAGGATACCTGTAGTGATGTGATCACTCAGCAATAGACAGACAAGTCAAAGAACGTGAATCGTCTGTGTATTCATATTGATGAGCATTTGAGAAGGAGTTAATGCGTGCTGTGTATTTGTTTCTCGGGGGAGGTTAGCGGTAGATGAAGGCTAATGAAGTCATGACAACGCAATGCGGCGAGCGTCTCAGGGAAGGTCATGGGGAAGCAGACTTATGAAAACCCAAGAGACAATATGATGCACTCTGGACCGTGATTTTAAGCTTCTATCAAGGCTGTACCCTCCTTCTTCAGTCGTTGTCTCCGTGATTGAACTGTATCTTCTTGTCTAACAAGTGAGAATTGTTTATGTCGATGCCAGCTGTCGCCTTCTCGCCGGCTCGACCCCGGGTTGACTGGGAAAGGCAACATTTGGCGACAAATGGCATCAAAAAGGAATATGATCACCTGTTGTTTTCTTGCTGGCAGACTGATTCTGTGGCGTGTACAGGCGGACGAAACGGCAAGGAGGGTATACCACAGCTCGTCATCTCCCTTGCCTGTGTGCTTTTATTCCTCGAAGGGGGCCGGTGCTTCTGATCTGGGCACGGCTGCTCTCTCCCAATGGACGAATGGCCTCTACGAAAGGATTCTCTTGGGCAATGCCGTCGTGGATGACATTTCTCCATCATATGCTAAAGATCGCCAACTCCCGGCAACGACACTGGGCAGGATCGTTGCTCATCTCTTACGTGACATTCGAGTGTTTCCTCGCGTTCCATCCGTCGTCCAAGGTGTATCTCTTCCCCGGAAGCTTCTAGAACTATACAACTTTGTATAAAACCTCTAAAATGCTTAACAACACCCCTCCTACGGAATCGACAAACCTCGGCGATGGCTCGAGTTGAAGTCGAAATAGAACTGACAAGGGCAGAAGAACGGTGTGAAAATGCAGTCGCCACAGCGGGACATAGCAATGCCCCAGCCAATTAGGTAACCGAACGCCCCACCCTCTTTATCTCAGAAGCCGTCGCTCTCGATTACTCATTCTCTCTCTCTCACAAAGCCACTTACTTCTTCGCTCGTGTTGTCGGCTTCTTAATCGACGCCTAGATCCTTTTGATATCCCTTGAAACCAGAAGACGGGCAAAGACTTGATTGCCCTCCGACATCAGGTGTGCAACAGTCGCCAGGATGGCAAACCGCACCTTTGGCAAGTTCTTTGACCTCCCCCTCGAGATCCGGGACCAAATCATATCATATCTCTGCCTGCTCCCGAACCCCATCCAAATCGGCCCCACCGAGGCAGCAGAGATCCCATTCCCGCACCACCTGCTACTCTCGCATCCGCTCCTCTACTCCGCCGGCTCTACCCTCTTCTACGAGCAAAACCGCTTCGTCCTCAACCTTCAGACCGGGCCGCGCGCCGCCATCGAGCGCGCCATCTGCGACGCCAGTGTGCCCTGGCTCCTCGGCAACGAAAGGGCCCGCCGCCGCCTCCGGTACCTCGAGCTCTCGCCGGGCCGCCTGGGTAACGTCTTCCTGACCCATGTCTCGCCGGCCATCGCGGACATGATTCTCAACGGCACCCTGCGCCACCTCAAGCTCGTACTGTACCCGACAAGCGCCGACAAGGTGGTCTTCAATCAGAACGCCGCTGACGCGCAGTCACGGAGGGCCGCTATCACGCGGCGGGACGACGCGTTTGCGCGCTCGCAGCCGTTCAAGGCGCTCTTGCGGCTGCTGGCTGACCCAGATCTGGACACGGCTGAGCTCTACGTCGATCCGATCCACCGCGACTTCTGGTGTGAGTTTCATGAAGGTTTAGCCTGTTGCAAGGGACATCGGAAGGGGCCGTGGCAGCTGATTCCCATCGACTGGAGGAGGCTGGCTGCTAGCTATGGTCAGGATCACGAACTCAGCATCGTTCGGGTGGGCTACTGAGTGCTTCGTGGACTTCGATTCCTCGAATCCACGCTTGATATCAGTTTTCCGTGTCATTATCTGAAATGAGTCGGGGAGTCTGGTTCCTCAGGATCACACACCGGTCTCTTCGAGCCGATGCTATTCGTAGCCTCTCGGCAGGAGATTTGTCTTCTCCGGAAAAGCTCGAGGGGCATGGAGGCAGGGGAAAGACCGAGGAACTCCTCTCATCTGGTCTGGCTAAACCAGCTTCGTCGGTAACATAAACCTCTCGCTAACTCTATGTGCCACTTTCAACTTTTCGTCAACAGACTTGACGTGGTTTGTCAACTTTGCCGCTGCGATTAATCCTTAAACTCCGAAATGGCTGCTGAGTCTAAGAGAAGTTGCCCGACGAGGTGCACTTCGTTGTTCAGTCAGTAGTAGCCTAAGAAGATAACTATCAGCCGGGTTATAATGGCAGCGGCCTGCCCGCGCATATTCACATGGGTTGGAACTAGCCAGGTTCTTTCGACAAAGTGACATAAGGTTCTTTGAGGCCAAATTCGGAGCGTCTTCAAGACGAAGTTGGAGGACTCCGCCTACGGCACCGAGAGCTCGGCGAGTACACGTGGCTACAAATCAAACCCAAACAATGTGAATCCCGGGATGGGGGATTCAATTTGGGCAACACCGGAAGACTCGAGACACTGAAGAAATCGACAGGAATTATGACAGCCTCTTAACTGTTTCTATCAGCTTGAGGCCGTCGGCCAGGTCCGGGAACCTCTGTCATGACATTGAAGGTCAGCCAGCACCTTGTGGCTTACAGTTGACTTTCCAAAACACATCAGTTGAGGCAGCTGATTTCGATGTAACAGTTCTTAGTCGGAAGAAAATGGCCGTGTCCCTTTCCATGTGCGGGCGGGAAAAGGGATGCCGTACAAATGCTCCAGGCCCCAGAAAGACTGGGGCTGTGATTAAGAGAGATTCGATGAATCTATTTCAGGGGAACACCATAACTTCTCAGCCACGCTGTTGCTAACGGGGAAGGTTTTCACTAAATGTTGACTGAATCAATGTAGGAGACGTCAGTGCTATGCAAGCTAGACACAACTTTCCCCCAATCAAGGATATACACCTTAAGTCATACCGGGGTCTATATCGAGACCACCACTACTATGCTGATGTCTTCAATCGAGATGCAAAATTGACTCGCAGCTGTACTCCGAATTGCTCGAGGAACTTCATGGACCTTCAATCGATGATTGGCTCGAAAGGACATCCTGCTGCGGTTTCTTAGCACAACGGAAAAGCTTGTAATGTCCGAGAATTCCGCCGAAGACTTGAACAAGCCTTGCCACGGGGTAGAACCAAGTAAGGTCTAATGGCTCGAGCTCGTTTTATAATGCGTATTCTCAGGAAAAAACCACGGCCTCAATAACGGCGAGGAGCGCAGCCGTCTCCGGGCCTCCTTGGGCCTGGAAGAATCGCACCAAAGTGGCACATATGTTGAGGTATCTCAGCGGATGAATTTGACTGCCGAAACTGAACCTTCTGTTTTGGATCGATTGCTTCAGCGATGGCTATTTTGTTCAGGTGCAGGTGCCCTGTGTTCGATGACAGAGAGCCAGGTTGGTAGTAGGAAGCAAAGCATGAGTTGTAAGTCATAGTCTGGCTGGTTTACCTTGGTGTGACTGGAAACTCCTCGGTAATCAGTTCCGTTCCATAACTAGAGCGTCATGGAACCACGGGTTTCACAAAGATGTGTCGGTTGTTCGAAAAGCCTGCGGCATGTTGTTACTTATTTCAGCTCCGTGGCATCGTTTTGGTGCTGGTTGGACCTCTGCTGCTGAGCTCACATTCTGACATTCTTTTGTATCGAGAGAAGTCAATCTGAAATGGCGCAAACAGCGATGACCATTCACTTGTAAACTGGAACTGATTGGGATATATGTCGTGCCTGGAATCTCTCTTTCGCGCCGTTCCTTGCGGCGGGCTCACCTCCGTGCAACCTTACTATCGCATGCACATTTTTCGCAACTGTACATGAGACGGCACGGAACCTGTCTCAACTGGAATCGAGATATAATCAGACCTCGCCAATGCCTCGAAACACGGCATTTGTCAGCCACATCCACCTCCACTATATCTGCAAGGCCGCGAACCGACGGTGGCGGGCACCGGCCATATGCTTCGCATTCCCGCGGCCGGGTGGGGCCGTACCCAGTACCTCCTCCTGTTTCCTATCACTGTGCTTTGACGCGGCGCTAAGGATGGCATGTTCGAAAAGATGGTTGAGCCTCACATCGAGTCCGGATGCGACGTCACCGGGAAGATCGTCTTTACATAGAAACAAATCCCTCCGCGCCAGGTGGGGGCCTCATGGAACAGCACATCAAAACTGCCCAGCGGATGGGACGCTTCCGAGTTCCCGTGGGTAAGGAACAAGATCTTTCCCCTTCCCCCAACGCTCTCTCTCTCTCTCTCTCTCTCTCTCTGTTGCTATTCCAGAACCCCTAGAAAGGCGGCTATTCCCACCGGTCTGCCCACCGGGGGTGGGGGCTTCGAGAACTTGGGACGACCAGGGCGGCGGCATAGCACATTCTCGTCCCGTCCAATCTTGGCGCGTGTCGGAGGGTAGGGCCCGGCCCGCCCGCCGCCCCAATTTGTTCGCCTTGCTTGGTGCTGCTGCTGCAGAGAAGTCTCTGATCAATTCCCTTGGTACAGGACAAACCAGACAGAACCGCCCTGTCCATCAGCACAAACCGTCTCGTATCCCTTGTCTGAGGCTATGACGTCAACGGAGGCTGAAGTTTCGTCTTCGGTTGCTGTCTTGACTCTCATAAGATACGCGCTCCTCGACTCAGACGCCGCATGTCGGATCTGCGAATGAAGCCTGAGGATCTTCCAGATTTGGCAACTGCAGGGCAGGGAGGGCAGGGTGTCAATGTGCCAAGTGCTCTCGGCCGGCAGAGCGGTCGGTCACATGTCAGATGCAGCCCCGTCGATCTTTTGCCGCGTCTCCCCATCTATCATCTATCTGACAAGGGGCCGGCGGTCAGAGATTGACATCTGGGAAGCAATAGGGGATTCCGGTAGTCGCCTCAGGACAAGGGACTCCCGAGGTCACGTTCACAAATGACATCCGAATATACACATCACACACATGTAGATGGGCAAACCGACTCGCAGATCCCGCAGCAGAACATTACGTCCCGCAAAGTTCGTAGCTCCGGGCTCCCTTCCCCGGGACTCTCGGCAACTCGCAAAACGTGGGGGGGGGGGTGTCGAAAGTTTGGGTGCAATTGTGTGTATTGATGTGTATGTCCTTGGAGCGATTCCTATTGTTGAAAGTTTGGGTGCAATTGTGTGTATTGATGTGTGTCGATGTGTCTCGATGTGTGTCTTCGGAGCAATTCCTGCTGTCAAAAGTAGTAGCCTCGGGCCGCCCACGTGACAACAGAAAGGTGGATCCGGAAGGCCAATGCACAGCCTTGCTCGGGAAATGTCGGAAACATTGATAGGATGGATCTGGCCACCTAAAAGTAGGGTTTTCAGTGTTAAGGGACATACCCACATAGACCAAGGACACAGGGGGGCAGGAATTGCTCCAGAGACATACACAAAGATCAATACACACAATTACACCTGAACTTTTAATAAATTATCCCTCTCCCCTATAAAAGGGCTTTAAGTTATATATAGTAATAATTAGGGATAAACCCCTATAGTAATTAAAGTAGTAATTAGTACTAAAGGGTAGGTAGTTTATATAAGGTCTAAATAGCTTTACTTTAAGTAGTAGGTAATAGCAATAGTAACAGCAATAGCAACCTAAGGGTATTTTAATGTTAATAGTTCTATAATTCCTAATTCTACTAGCGAAAAAGTAGCTAAATTGTAACAGCACGCATTTTACGTGCAGACGCGTTATTTAATTTCGAACGCTCCCAACGCAACGCAGTGTAATAGGTAACGGCTTTCGGCGGGGTCAACCGAAAAAAGTGGCATACTTCAAGGCATCGCAATCCCACCCAAGCTTTGCGCCGATCACCACAGCTCTGGGGGTTCCCATTTTCTCCCACTTTCCCGTATTCTTTTCTTGAGCTTTTGCTTCCCTTCATTCCACAACCACCGCGCCAAGAGATACCATGGCCAACCTTCCCGAGACCTTTGACCGTGAGCAACCCTCCTCTTTTCTCCTCCTAAAATTCAATCTGCGATCTCTCGTGCGCGCGCGCCCCCGAGAGACAATGTTCGTCTCCCAGCTGACCTCTCCCTCCCGCAGGCCCCGTCCACATCGCCGTCATCGGCGGCACCGGCCTGGGCAAGCTCGAGGGCTACACCCCTGTCGCCGCCTTGAATCCGACGACGCCCTGGGGCAAGCCCTCGTCGCCGATCCAGATCCTTGAGCACAACGGCGTGCCCATCGCCTTCCTCGCCCGCCACGGCTTGCACCACCAGTTCGCGCCCCACGAGGTGCCCGCCCGCGCCAACATCGCCGCCCTGCGCTCCATCGGCGTGCGCTGCGTCATCGCCTTCTCGGCCGTCGGCAGCCTGCGCGAGGAGATCAAGCCTATGGACTTTGTCGTCCCGGACCAGGTCATTGACCGCACCAAGGGCGTGCGCCCCTTCACTTTCTTCGAGGGCGGTGTTGTCGGCCACGTTGGCTTCGCTGACCCCTTCGACAAGGGGCTCGCTGAGGTCGTCAAGCGGTGCGCGGCGCACATGCAGGGCGACGGCGTTGTGCTTCACGAGGAGGGGACCATCATCTGCATGGGTGAGTCGTTGCGTGATCCACGCCGCCCGAGACCGTCCCTGTCTCCCTACTTGCACTGCAGTATGCTGACGAAAATGAAAACCACAGAGGGCCCCCAATTCTCCACCCGCGCCGAGTCGCACATGTACCGCTCCTGGGGTGGCAGTGTCATCAACATGTCGGCCCTGCCCGAGGCCAAGCTCGCCCGCGAAGCCGAGATGGCCTACCAGATGATTTGCATGGCTACCGACTACGACTGCTGGCACTCGTTCGAGGACGTCGACGTCGCCATGGTCATGAAGTACATGGCCGCCAACAGCGAGAACGCCAAGCGCCTCGTCGGCGGTGTTCTTGATGAGCTGTCCAAGCAGGACAACAGCGACATGGTCCTCGCCAAGCAGTGGGAGGGCTCCTCTCAAGGCGCCGTCAAGTTTATGACCAAGCCCGAGGGCCGCAATCCTGATGCCATGAAGCGGGTCGAGTTCCTCTTCCCTGGTTTCTGGAACTAACGCAGGGGACCGCAGACAGACTCGCGTACAAAAGATTGTATGTTCATTTACTTTGGCTACTTGAATGATGGATCTGGGAAGAAACGGTGCTTATATGGGAATATCAAAAAACCGAGCGTAAACGAATAGAGATGAGAGGCGCTTTCATAAGTCTGCCATGGGGTAGATATCTTTTTGCTTGAGCATCATCTGCTCAAGGGATTAGCGAGATAGGACACGGAATAGAAGCAACGTGGAAGGAAAGGGATGTGGCAGTGTCGACACAATAGTCGTTGACTTTATGTTTATGGTCTTAGGTGATCACTTCTCTGCGCTCTCTGCAAACAATCCATCAAATGTCCAAACGCCTTGAAACGCCGCTTCTTCGTCGTCCGACTCTTCGAACCCCCAATTGTGCAAGATGAAATATACGTTTACACCTCCGCCGTCGATTTTCGAATCACATCAAAAGGTACAAGGCCCGGACGCCCTTCTCCGCCGCCGCAATGTGCCAAGGCCGCACATCAGTCCCCCTATCTACAATGCCCCTTGCGCGGGCCAGGGTGCCCAGGCCCCGGAAGTAAGTGAGCATCTCGCGCATGAGGGGCTCGTACATGCGCGGGTTGTTGTCCGCATGCACAATGTTGACCTCCACAACGACGGGCGGGTCCTCGAGCTTCGTCCCACCACGTTTGACAAGATAGCCGCTTATGAGGGCCGAATTTATCTCGCCCAACGAGGATGGGTTGCTCAGTCGGTGCGCGAGCACGGCGCCCCACGTCTGGTCTGTGACGTCGAGGAGGATGGCGTCTCCTTCGGCTGGATCTGCGTTGCCGTCGACAGGAGTGCCGCCCGGCGTGGCGGCGGTCGCTGGGTTGTTCTCCTTCATGGGTGTGACCGGGGTGCCGCTTTGCTCCGGTGACACGATAGACGCCTGTGGGGTGGAGACAGGGGTTGTGTAGAACGCTGACGATGCCGTTGCCTGGACCTTGATGGGAGGCGGAACCAACTGCATCGACGGATTCGTATCGACCGATATCAAGGTCAAGCTCACGGTTGCGATCGACTCTGTCTGAGCGAGGCCTTGCCAGAACCCGATCTCTTGCGCGTCCATGAACCCACACTTGGAGATGATCACACGCCAATGGACCTTCCATTTGGAGATCAAATCATGGGTGGTCTCCCATATCTCGTGATAGACATCGCTGAGCGACGTCGAGAGCGGCTTGCCTTTGCGACCAAGATTGTAGGACGCCGTCATCTGCTGGCATCCTCTGTTATCGGTCCATGCGGCTGTAATCCATCTTTCGTCGATGCTTTGCGCGTAGGCAATGTGAATGCAGGTGTTCTCATGCATGAGCGATGATGACGATGTATTGGAGAGCTTGAAGTCGATTCCTCGTGGTAGTGACTGCTCGAGCATGATGGCAGGCGATGGCATCGGTCCACCGAATAGCGTGCAACGGTCATACGTTTCAATCGCCAGCCTGATCGCGTCGCTGGGCGTCGGCTCCACTATGCCGGTCGAGGAAGTCAAGAAGTCCAAAGGCACAAGTTGCAGAACTAGTTCGTTCGTTGGCGATTGCCTTCTGTCGGTTAGAGACCTCCTGTGCATCTCGAAAAGTTGTTGGAAAGCGGTGCAGGCCTCGACGATAGAACCAGGATGGTCTGGGGGATACACAAAATATATCAAAAAGTTCTTCTCCGTAGCGTTTGCCGATATGAGTGCTTGATTGAGGGCCACCATGCGATCACCCAAGCCCGCCACAATGTGAGGGCTGACGGTCCCTGGTGAAGTTGCGATCTTGTCTGCCTCGAAGGGCATAAGACCGTCAGTTACTTTAGAACTGGACGGGAGACGTTCGAAAGAGCCTAGCTTGAGCAGCTCGTAGACGTTTCGCATGCGATCCAAAAATGATGCGGCGATGTCTGACATCCCGTCCCAGTGAGGGAACACACAGACGACGTTGACATCCTTCGTCCCCTGGGCAGGGCCAAGCCCCAGGCTTTCCCAAAACTGAACGCTTGCGGGCAGAACCGACAGTCTAGCCTCCGCACGACGGAGCTCCATATGGGGAGCTGGGATCTGGAAGAGGTTGTTGGGCTTTGGTGGCTCTGCGGCGTCTCGTGGGTTGACTGGCCGCGGATGAAGTCTGTTAGGTGGTCCGATTAAAGGAACGTCGGGGACTTCAACAGCGCTTTTGAAGTTGCAGATGTTGAATTCTCCGAGGCAAGGGGGAATGACTTCACGCAATGCCTGCAGAGCTGTCCGACCAAGATAAGAAAGCTGGCGCCGCGTATCTGCTACAATAGCGGTGTTCAGGGTATTCGCGTGCACATCGCGTATTCTCAAAATGCCCGTCGCAGCCTGCTCGGTCACGATCTGTGCGATCGTAATCGTGTCCTCGTCTGGGAGGGAAAGATGGATAGGAAGCGACTCTGCGTCCTCAAAGTATTTGGGTATCAGTATTTCTGGCGACTCGGTTATGGCAAGTTTCGGGAGATCCAAGGCCAATGTCGGGTCGGAGTCATCCATAGACTCGATTTCTCTCAGAGAGGTGACATGAGAGGCAGCATCGTCGTCCAAGTTTATCCTTCGGATGCTAGACTTGAAGGGCGATGTTGGCTCGTCCTCCGACACGCTCGAATCATCCTGGTCCGACACCAAACTGATATCGTCCGCATCAGATGCCAGGTCATCTCCTTTTCCAGGGCTTGCAACAAGTGAGCTATTCTCGAGGTTGCCGGTAATGGTGCGAATCAATGCATTGGTATGTTCTGGTTGTCGCAACGCTCTTCTTTGCCTGCCGTGTCGTCGGAGGTAATCAGTTGTTGGCGGCCACTGGGCACCAGTTTGCTTGCTTGCGTCTTGCGACTGCCCATGAAATATTGGAGGACATCCAAAACGGCCGCCTTGCTCGTACTTCTTGTTCACGAGAGGCAGAACCGGGTCGAAGTCAACGCTGTCAAAAATACTGCCCTTGCGCGTTGGTGTCTCTTGCGGAGCAGAACGAATGTCGGCCAAAGAAGCCCGAACCCGTTTGTAGACAGTATCTGGATCAAACGGACTTGATGCACGTTTGGCGCCAGCTGACTTGTCGGCGTTGGGTTTTTGCTTCCCCTCGTCTAACAGCGTGCTTCGCGCATGCTTCAGTTCTGGCTTGGCGAAAACCGGGGGACTTGGAACCGGCTTGGCTTCCTCCGCTGTAGGAACCATCATCTTCGTCGGCTCGGCAATAGAAACAGGGAGCGCAGAGTGCGCGGGGGACGCGTCTGGCATGCTCAAGTCAGGCAAGACGGACAAATCGAGGTCATCCCCACCCTCTTCGTCAAAGAAGCTGAAATCAGCGTCAGTAATGTCGGCGTCACCAAACATGTCTGGTCCCATATCGCCGAACAGATTGTCGCTGTCGCCCGCCAGAAAAGAGTCGGCCCGGTCTCTTTTTTTATCGCTTGGTTGCCATCCATCGGCGTACGCCTCATGATGCTGGTTGGTACTTGTCGTAGGTGCGTCGTGCGTGCCCGTGTCGGCCATAGCCGTATCTATGTCGACCACTGCCATTGTAGTCCCAGGAGCTCCCGGGCTGGACGTCGTCCCATCCATCGAGGGTGTAATGCCGAGTGGATTTTGAACTCCGTCCGGCGGTGTCGGATACATCGCACCCGCGGCGGCGGCGTTGCTTGCGCGCCTCAGTCCCAAGGGTGAATGCCCGTTCGCTTGTTGCGCCGGGGCGGCGGCGGCGGCCTCTTTTGATGCAACAATATCTCTGTCCTTTTTCCGCTTAGTAATCTTTTCGTCTCTGTCAGCTCCAAGCTGAAACCATGCCTTTGCGTCGTTTAGGAAATCCGACGTTTCGTCTTGGGCCAGTAACACAGGATCCCCAAGGCCATTGTTACGCGCGAGCATGACGGATTTTTTACGGAAACAAAGGGCTGCAGGCCATGATATCGTAGCCAACGTGGAAGGCAGCGGCATTGTTTTCCCGTCAATCTTGTTCTCGCCAGGTTTTCGGCGAAGCATTTGCAATGCAATCCAGGGACAAGACTGGAGCAGAGCGGGGGATAGACCGCGGGACTGGAGGATCTTGATGCAGGTGTCTCGCCATTGTGATGACTTGGCATCCGAACCCCTCCAGGGCTGAGCGTCTGGCGTTTGTCCCAGGCCAAGCTCAGGATATGACAGGCCCCCACCTACGAATCCCTGGTAATTTGCCAGAACACCAAATGGAGCGGCTATGATCTGGGAACCCAGAACAAGCTGACTCGGCGTGGATGGCTCATTCACTGACAAAAGACCCTCGCAGCAGGACAAAGACAAACTCATAAACAATGCCCCCATCGTGGTAAGGTAGATTCGAAATGTTCCGACAACTGCGGATTCCGTATCCAGAGCCCTTTCGGCTTGACCGTCCCGGGTGACTTTCGAGGGCAGCAGGACGGTTTGGTGATTCAAGGGTATTGCCGAGACGCGATTGCAGAAGGCAGCTGATATTGTCGATAGAACCGCCGTAATAAACTGCTCGTATGCATCGGGCAGGGCAACAGAGCTTGCGCCTTTCCAGTCGGTGTCATAAGAGCTTGGTGGCCCAGCGTTCCCTGCCTGCGGATTTCGAAGCGACAGGTCCGGAGCCGAAGTGCTCGACGATGAGCTCGTTGGTGTGTTTGCGGACGGCTGTGCTGGCGCCCGCCCTTTGAACAGGCTGACTGGCTCGAACGAACCTTCGTCAGCCGTCAACAATGTCACGCCAGCGACACTGACACTATTGCCCAGGATACCATCGTTTTGTTCGCCCGAAGCCGCATCTTTGCTTGGGACATGGAAGTACCACAGTCCCCTCCGGATTGGGTCGTAGTAAACAATGTGGCCACGGGTTCTCAGCTCGGTCTCGACGTCGGCGGCTGCGGAAGGGAAGGTTTGCGCTTGTTCCTGGGAAGGTTCGTAGACTCGGTAAACGATTGATGAGATATTATTCTAGTGGTTTATCAGCAATGTTATGATATGTCTCAGTTGCCCAGACAAACATTTAATAAGGTATTAGTATCATATTCGCTTGTATCCATGTCGACGGTCAAGTCTCGCAGCGACGGGATGTGTTCCGTGTCGTTACATCAACTCTCAGTCGCTCAAGCTCCCAGGGGCCACAGGAGCCGATTCACAGCTGAATACCGGCAGTCATAAACGTTTTGATTTGTATAGCATCGGTTGGGGATTGTTGTACGATAAAAAAGGGTTTCGGGAAGGCGACTGGTTCGAATGCGCGAAGTCATCGACTCCATCTCCGAGGGTCGGAAGTGCGACCAGGGGACCGGCTTCTCGGCATCAACCGAGTCCAAGACTTCTCCAGAATTATCAAGCAGCCGAAAATAAATAATAGCCACAGATTGTCACAAGGGGTTGAGAGCCCCAGATATCGTCGATTCTTGTTCTTCGACGTCGGTCTCGTCGTTGTCGTTGATCGTTGTTGGATGATGTCGAGGCTTTCGCAACAGGACCGGGTCGGGATAGCGCCGGAAGCTGAATCGCAGCGGCGGAGCGCACTAACAGGCCCAGCCAAAGCGGACAGACCCATGGAGGAGTGGCTCCCTCACGACCCGCTTATCGATAAGAGAAAAAAGTTCCCTTACGGGCTCCCCTCGGTCGCAGGATTTCTTTTACTCTTGTCGTCGCATTGTCGCGCAGAACCCACCTACGTACACTCTCGACTGTGGTCTCCGACAAACACGATGAAGTTGACAAACCCGGGAACCGTTCCGGTGTACACCGTCTCTGGCGCCTCAACAGCCAGGCCTTTGCCGGACTGGCTGGCGAGACGGAGAAAGCGATCGCTCAAGAACGACCCCGAGTACCAAAACAGAGTAGAGCTTCTCCAGGACTTCGAGTTCGAAGAGGCCAGTACCTGCATTCGCATCAGTGAGGACGGCGACTGGGCAGTCAGCGCAGGAACCTACAAGCCTCAGATTCACGTTCACAACCTCCCTCAATTATCTCTGTCGTTTGCGCGCCATACGAACTCTCTTACCGAAAAGTTAACCATCCTCTCCTCCGACTATTCGAAAACTCTGCTTCTCCAAGATGACCGACGCCTCGAATTCCACACCCCCATGGGCTGCCACTACACGATTCGCATTCCCCGTTACGGAAGAGACTTGCTTTACGACAGGCAGTCTACCGAAGCGCTTGTCCCGGCGGTGGGAGTGGATCAAGACGGTCTGGGCGAAGTCTTCCGGCTGAACCTCGAGATTGGCAGGTTCATGAAGTCATTCCAGATTGATGTCGGCGGCGATGAAGAAGGGGCTGGTCTGCAAGGAAGCATTGAGGCGGGAAGTGTCAACGCTGCTGCGCTGGCAGAGGGTACCCACGGCCTTACCGCATTCGGCACGTCCATCGGCACAGTCGAGTTTTGGGACCCCCGATCGAAGTCAAGAGTGGCTCGTCTTGGATGTCAAGAGGGTGCCATCACTGCCTTGGATTTCAGCGCTTCAGGGCTTTCCATCGCTACTGGTTCTGCGACAGGCATGGTTCAGCTATTTGATCTGCGTCGCCCCGTTCCTCTCTTGACCAAGGACCAAGGCTACGGCTTCCCGATCAAGAAGCTGATTCACATGACCACTGCCTCGCAAGAGAAGAAGATTCTATCTGCCGACAAGAGAATCATCAAGATCTGGGATGAGGCCGATGGCACGCCATGGACTTCAGTCGAGCCTATCGTTGATCTCAACGATATGTAAGTGGTGAACTTTCGACTGTGTCTGGCGTTTCGCTGACCATTATGATTTAGTGCTTGGTGCAAGGACACCGGTATGCTTCTTACGGCCAATGAAGGCAAGTCACAGCATTCCTTCTTCATTCCCAGCTTGGGACCAGCCCCAAGATGGTGTTCGTTCCTCGACAACATGGTCGAGGAGATGGCGGAGGAGGTCCGCTCGGAGACGTACGACAACTACAAGTTCTTGACGCTGCCCGAGCTCAAGCAACTAAGTATGGAGCATCTTATCGGCAAAACCAATCTGCTCCGGCCGTACATGCATGGATACTTCGTCGCATCGAAGCTCTACGAGCAGGCTCGCCTCATCGCGAACCCATATGTCTGGGAAGAGGAGAGGACAAAGCGTATCAAGGAGAAGGTCGAGAAGGAGCGCGCCAGCAGAATCAGAGGCAACAAGAAGGTCAAGGTCAACCAAAAGCTCGCCGACAAGCTCCTCAAGAAGCAGGAGAACAGAGAGGTTGTGGACACCCAGGCCGGCCTTCTCGGCGACGACCGTTTCAGCAAGCTCTTCGAGGACGAGGCCTTCACCGTCGACGAGTCCACCTACGAGTTCCGTGCTCTCAATCCCAGTACCAAGGTTGCCGCCAAGGATACTCACGAGATTGGCGTCAGTTCTGCTGCACGCCCCGTGGTAGACTTGGGCCCGAAGGGTCTCGGAAAGAAGGCTACCCAGGAATACGAAATGAAAATATCTTCTTCCAACCAGAAGCATGGGATGGAGAAAGACACCGCCCTCGGTACCAGGGTGCACAAGTCGGGCCGCATCAATAAGACGAACCGTGGAGATGCGTACGGCGAGAAGGCGGTCACATTTGTTCCGCAAGGCAAGAAGAAGCATGGCGGACAGCAGCCCGATCACCACGACGACTCGAGGCCTCGGGATCACAAGAACAACGCGAGAAGAAGCGCCAGCACAAACACATTCCGAAGGCTATGAGGATAAAAGCCACAACATCTGGGGAAATAATAATGGTACAAGGAAGAAGATTCTCTACGCGCACGCAGACCCATGATCGTCAATCATCCATTCAGTCTTGGCCTCCTCAGCAAATGAATCCATTACACCAGCACCAGGCCAGTTGGCGGCTTGCAACCTCGAGACCCAAGCACCCTCTACTTCCTCCTCCTCCTCCTTCTCCTCCTCATTTGCGTCCCCATCTCATCAACTTGCGCTTCGACTCGGCCTGTGCAAGGCCTTTTTCGAGATCCTCTGGCCGAAGTCTGGGTGTCGGCGGCACGTCATCAGCCAGTCTCGCGCGGCCGCGGTGGCTGCGTGGCGGGGACGAAGACTCCTTGACGGATCTGGGAAACTCGGTCCTCCGCGGCGTGAGAGCGGTAACAACTTTCCTGGCAGACTTGCGCATGGTCTCCCGGATCTTCCATTCACGCTTCTTGGCTACGTAGAACAAGACGGCCATGCCGACTGTGCGGGGCAAAACTCGGGTTAGCAAAACGGCGTTAGGCAGGAGTTTGGGCTTTTCTTCTTCGTTTCTTTCTCTTCCTTGCAAAGAGGGTTTTTACATACTTCCGAGAGCGCCAACTACAGAGACAACCACAATGATGGCAATCATGGCTTCGTGGGACAGGTTGACCGCCCCGGGGCTGTCGCCAGATGCCCCGGCCTCGGTATCGACCCCGTTTCCAGACGAACTGGCATCGCCGGGAGTGTCTGGGAAATAAGTCTCGGTCGCCAAAGGGAAAAAGTTAGAGGTTGTGGCCGACATGGTGAAGGCTAAAATGCCGCTCAAGAGGGCAAGTGTTAGGAAAGGCTGCAATAAGGTTTAAGGGGCGCAGACAAGTCAGAGTGGGAAGAGAAAAAAAGGTGAAAACGGCGTCAGAATCGTATGAGTAGAGTAAGAAAACAAGCTGAACCAAAATCGAAAAGATACCCGGTGCCACGAACGTGGCCCAACCCACACTATTTACATCGTTCACGCACTCGGGGGAGACTACTCCATGATTGCCTGGCGCCAATCGTTGCTCCCCTACTCTTCCCTACAAGCAGCCATACAGAAAATGCACAGGTCAGGAGATGTGACAAGTTACACGCGAACCCCCCTACCCTCATACGATTTGCAACACGGCACTTGTGTACGTTGCGTCGTGGGCGCGAGAATAGGAACGCAGGAACCGTACCAAGGCACCCAGTTCACCTTGGCAAGTCTGGGTCCGGTACGGTCGAAAGAGGCTCGCGATGCTCTCATTGGCGTTGAGCGGTCTCGAAGCGCCGGCACACAGCGCTTTCACATCGAAGAGCCGGGGTTCGGCAACCAATCAAGTGCCGTTGTGGGGATGGGCGGCTCGGGCGACCTCAGGGGGCCATCGGGAACGACCTGCATCGAGTCCATTGCAGTTCCTCAGTGTCTCTCTGCACCTGCATATCCGTTTGCACTGCATTCACATTGCCAAATCGCTTCAAGGAGAGGCGTCGTAGGCCCGCCGCTCACATCAGTGGATGCTATATCGGCAGAGCTTGATTGTGTGACCGAAATAAGGCTGGGCATGCGTTGGCTCGTTGGCCATGCAGTGTGACGGGTGAGCTTCTGGTGCTGATTGAAGGGCCTCGACCAGGAGACCATCTCTGTGGCGTTTCCTTCTGTAACAGAATCTGCGCTTCCCATCACTGTCGCCTTTATGCCAAGTGTGCAAGCAAGATACGGTTGTTGAGTAGGCCGCGGCCTAATTTTGCCCGCCTCGGGCGCGGGACAGACCGGTTCCGACGATGATGCCTCCGAGGTTTCAGTTGCCGCTCGTTTTGTCTCCTGCTGGTAACTTTATCTTGGTATTTATTGACAATCCTTAGCCTTTTCTTGAAGATGGTTTGAAGCGGACAGTGGCCTTGTATTTATCAAGGGGAGGCGTGATGACTGACTACCTTGCGGCCTCGAGGCTTCGTAGTACTGGCCACCCAGCAAACTTACATTGGGAGCGCAGATAGTATACCTAGGAATCAGTGTTCTTTTCTGTTGTGCTTCATCGCATGGAGCGGAGTTCCGCCACCCGGTGTAGACCATCTGTTCCATGAGATGAATGCACAGCGGGGCCGCTAGGTCCCCGATTCGAATGTAGCATCCGACATGCTTGGGTCCTTTTACCTAGGAAAAGAACAGTCTGCGATGGTGGGCTAAAGTTCCATATGTCTGAGCCTAATGCGCCTACTCACCGTCTGTTTATTCCATCGAGCAACGGCGGCGAGGTTATTGTCGTATCATTATGGTGTGTTAAAAGTGTCGATCCGGCGATCTTGGAAGGCGAGGTGTATGGACGCTCTTGACTTGCCTGACCAGGGAGGTACTTTTCGGTGTTGCTTGGGAAAATAGCACCTTCCGCGTGCTTGGATGGATAATCACAACGACGGGTAGTTAAAATACAACTTCTGCTGCTCACACAGGTACAACACGACAAGCGGTCAACACAACGTGCTTTCCCAGGGGTTACTTATTCACTTACCGCAACAGGCACTCCGAGAGATGCTTCCTAAATTACATCACAGATTTAGTGTACAAGTCTTCTCTCGTAAGATCCATCGGCTTTTCCTACCCACGCACAGGCAGTCGTTCAATCGGTATCTCCCGGCTTCGCAACCCCGGTCCCTTCGTTTCTCAATTGCTTCGTCGTTCTCTCGTTGCCATATTGGCAATCTTCTCCACCACTGTAACTTTGTTCAAGCTTCCACATATTGGCCTCCGTTCCTCGTTCCAGTATCACCATAGACATCAGCCTCCCTTCGAACATGGCCGGTTCATCCAGCCCAGATCCGCCCTTGGCGGATCGAGGCTTACTTGAATACTCCCCCGGCTTACACGAGTCTCATTCAAAGAGGCCCAGCCCCAAAAGTTTTCGACATAATGACACTCCTGTCACCAGGTCACCTTTCAGTGCGAAATCAGAGCCAGGTTTTCTCGGCCAACTGGGAAGCTCAACTACCACCAACGTCTCTCGAGATACAGATAGCCAATACCATAGCAACCGGCTAGCAGGACGTGGTTCTAAGTCTCCGTTCTACCCAGTAGAAAACGAGCTAGCTTTCGAGACCATTGAATCCTTCTCTTTCGCACCACAGCCAAAACACAAACCTAATCAGTTTTCTGGTCTTCAGAAACAACGAGATATCGACTTCGAGGCTCTCGAAGCCCCCGTAGCTGAAACTGGGAATCCTTCTGTCGACAGAGCGAGCCTTGATCACGACAACCCATGCATGGTCCGAGAACAAGATGCTCCTATGAACAATCTCGATCATCATCGCGACGTTTCCGAGACTCAGACGGGGGATTCTGCTCGGCGTCGACATCAAGAAATAAATACTCAATCGATATCTGATGCAAAAGATCCAAATACTGCCCAGTCCGGACTGGAGCATGCGGACAACCAGGCCAAGATGACGACCCATCATACACATGGTAGAGCGGACGCAAAATATGAGCTTTACCTGACTAAAGACAAAATACCAAGACCAAGAGTAAACATTGTTAGTCGCCGTCTGAACTCCACCATGGGGCGCGACCTGATCAGTCGTCCTTTTGCTGATGCCGACACTATCCTTCCTGTGGCTCATCAGTTGTCTCCTCACGTATCACGCGATGCTTCGGACCTTGAGAACGATTCTACGGCATTTCATTCCGGTCACCAAGGAGGAACCGATGGCACGACTCGACGCCCCCAAGCAACAGGCCGAGCCATGGAGACCACATCCCCAGCGAAAACGTCACGACCCTCTGATTGCAATACGGTCAAGAGATCCAGCCGCGAACATCGGCAGCATGCGTCTGTGCACAACAAGCGTCACCTCGAACCTGCCGAGACTCGATCGCGTACCCCGGTTGGCGATCTCGAAATGCCCCAGACACGCACTCCAACTACTGGCCACAACCAGCGCCGAGAATCCCCTCGAGAGCAACAGACCCGACCACTCAGTCATGAAGAACAAAGAGATGCGATACCTCGACGCACAATTTCGCGGCAATCAAACATCTCACGACATAAACGCTCTCGTCATCATCAAGAACGACAAAACCAATCATCTCGAGGGGAACTTCCCTTCAAGAATCGAACCGGCCATCAACCCGGGCAGACGACCTACGGGCAGATTCGCGTCCAAAAAAGTCACTTTGATGTACTCAAAAGCATAATGACCCATCACAACATGTTCCTCGAGGATGCGAAGTTGACGGAAGCGAACCTAAAATGCGAGATTGCGGGCCAGGAACAGCACATCGAAGCATTGGGTGCACGCCTAGAAAGCTCTCACCTGCAATACCAACAAGAACAAGATCGTCGCGAAGCCCTTGAGTCCGAATTGGGGTTTCTCCAGCAGCAAAAAGACAGACTCACTGCCATTGTAACCACGAGCAGCGACCGAACGCAAGAGCTGGAAAATGAGGTCTCCAGACTCCAAGCTCAGTCTGAGCAGGACAACATGGATACGATCAGACTAGAGAACGAGCTTGCTGAGACAAAATCTAAGCTCTCTAAGCTACAAGAAAAAAGCCGCGGGTACAAGGATTATCTCAACAAGGCCGTCATAGAGCAACAGAAGCTCTGGCAGCAATCCAAAGATATCAGCCAGAAGGCTATCGACGATATGAAAAAGGAAAATCAGGAATCCGAAGAGAAGTTGCGGCTGGCTTTGAAGAAGAACCAAGAAGTTCAAGACGATCTAGATCACAAATTCAGTGACAAAAGAGCAGCTCTTCACCAAGAATTGAATGCTGGTAGGTATAGTTGACTAGATGGCTTCGGAATGATCACAACTAACGATAGACAGCTGTCACCAGCATCAAAAGCTTGGAGTCAGCCATGGAAAGGCTCGAAGGCGACTTGAATGCCGAGTCAATCAGAACCAAGGACTGCGAGGACCAGCTACGCGAGAGCAGACATCAGGAAATGTTGTTGATGCGGATCGAGGAGAGCATTGAGCGAATCTCCGATAAGATGGACAAAATGAACGTCCTCCCAGAGCATTCCAACACTGTGCCAATCAATGTTACGGAAAGGTAAAATTCCAACTTGAGCCTTAGCCAAACGAGTCAGTCTAACGAACACAGGTTGGAAGTGATTGCGGGATATGTACAATCGGCGCCACGAGCGAATGTTGAGGATGAGATCCGCCAGGCCTTGAAGGCTTTTCAGGGAGAAACGATGTCACAGTAAGTGTCACCAGCTTTTTTTTTTGCTCTCCCTAAAGATATCCAGGTTTCTTCAAGGGGTAAAGGGCATGATGGCTCGACAGTCTACCATTGAAGACAAGCTTCAGAGTCTTGAGAACAGCATTCAACACCAGTCAACTTCAGACCAGACAGATCGCCGAGAACAACAGGAGAAACCACTGGAGCAACACTCCCATAAGAGAGAGAAGAACAAGGGTCTCCTTCAGCTTCTCCAATCCAAGGAAGCCCAGTTAGTGGAAATGACTACCACAGTTGCCGAGCTGACTCAGGAGCTTCACGACATCAGGGCATCTACGGAACTTGCCTCCAAGAATGCAATGACCTCGGAGGCAGGGTTGCAGATCCTTCAGGAACGCTTGTCCAACCGAGAGCATCAAACCCCGGAAACTCAAGCCCCGTTCCAAATTCAGCGAGAAGGTCGCGAGACGACACTTGCAGAGCCCCGTGAGCGGCTTCGACATGCCGAAGAATATGTTAGCCAGAGGAGCGAGCTAGTCACGGACTCTCATAGCAAGATGGCCACTGCGAAAATTGAGTTCGCCGCCATGGCACAAGAGAAACAATGCGAGTTGGAACTTCAGCTAAGACACTCGGAAGACACTCGCCGGATTCTCCAACAGCAGTTATCCAAGAGCGAGGTGGAGATTAAACGCTTGAAGGCGTTGGAAGACGGGTCTGGAGAATTGAAGCTCCAAAAAGAACTCGATAATGCCCAACAAAGAATCACCAACCTTACTCTCAAGCTCCGCGAAACCCAAACACCGGCTGTCGACGCTGGTGTTCTTGATCAGCTAGCCGGCCAACTTGCCCAACTGCACAGAATGAAAGATGAGATCAAGCAGCTAAAGACAAGCGGCAAGACCTACACAATGGTCAGCAGGGAGCTTGTAGCAATGCTACATGGACAAGATGCTGCGGAAAGCGATACCATATTGGCCCCGGACAGTGTAGTAGTGCCAGAGATGGATCTTCCAGAGCTACCACATGACGCTTCTAACGATACACTGGAAAACCATGTCTTCAGCTCCTCTGAACCCCCACCGGTCCAGAGTGGCAAAAGGATGGTATTCCGTAGTCCTGTCGAAGAGCCAGATTATGATGCACCCGCGCCTTCAGTCGCGCAGGAGAAGTTTCAACGGAAAGAAGCAACAAGTCAGGGACCCCAGCCCAAGCCAATCCTTCGCCAGAAGAGTGTGGCTCTGGGGTCATCAAACGCCCCTAGAATGCCACTGGTCACTCGGCACGCCGGGCACTCTGCTTATAACAGGCCTGTTCAAGGCGCTTCCAGAACTAGCGAAGCTGCCATATCGGATGTCAGATCGAATATTGTAGGTAACCGTCAAGCCCAAGTCTCCGAGTTGACGGGTCACGATGATTGGCAGAGGATGACTGCGCAGGGAAGCCAAGACGGTCAGCAAGGGGCCAAGAGAAGCCGAAGTGTCTCTGTTTCGCTGTCGTTTCGACGCCAGAAACGATCGAAGCTCAGCTTCCCGGTAGATGAACATGCCGAGGCTTCAGCAGCTGGAGGAAGCAGTGGCCAAAATTCTCCAAAAGTTGAGTTATCGCAACAAAGCGATGGAGGCAGCACTCAGGCTTCCCAAGAACAGCCGCAGGATAAAGATCACACCTCACGTCATTTCCACCCAAGTATGTCCAAGCCAGATGCTGACCACAAGGAGAACGTAAGGGGCGAAAGAGTCTCGCAGCAGAAGCAGCAGCAAACTGAGGTCGAGGAAGCAGAAGAGCTTGACCGCTAAGGGCTTCTCCGCAGCGCAATCCCCGAGGCATGATGATCTTCTAGCATCGATAAGTGATTGGGAATTTTGGGACGTCGAAAACAGATCGAGGTTATACATCGAGGTAGAAGCACGTATTCTAAAGGTGTTGGTTTGTTTTTGTAGAATGTACATTCAGATCGCGGTATTCGAAGCTTTTGCTCCTAACAAGCACATGGTGCTGGTCCGGCGTGCCAATGTCCTCCTCCCTAGGACGCAACGTCTCTGAGGGGGCGCATTCTGATGTACAATTCGCCCATGTGGTCTCCGAAACCCAATTGCATGCCGCCGTGAACGCCGTGTATGGTGATAGCAGTGTTGTTACATGTGGTATTGATGCGATAATAGTCCGTGATGGCAGCTCATTTTCCCTTCTTCTTTTGCTCCAGGAACAAGACTTTTCTCCGGACTGTGGTATCGTCAGCTCTGCCATCCCATTCTCGGCTTTGCGACGTGATGTAACTGGTGTGTGCGGGAAAGGGGCAATGTGTGTCTCGGAGTGCGATGAATCAACGGTATCGTCGTACTTATCGGGTCATATTTCAGCATGCTCATAGGCGACGCGGTTCGGGGACGTTTAAAGGTGTAGAAGTATCCAGTCGCGGCCATGGACAAGAGCCGGACGATCATGACACGGGATTTCGCTGTGTTTGGGGGCAGACGGTTAGCCCGGCATTTCGGAGGGTGGGAAAGAGATTCCAGGCAACGGAAATGGGCAACAAACCTTTTTTGGCCATCTTGGAGGGGGAGTTGCACCGCGCGCGTTTGGTGGGGTTGGGAGCTTGAAGCTGCTTGTACTCGATCTGGACGGGCAGCTTCGTGGGTATGGGGACTGGAATTTTGAGTTGGTGAGAAGCTTTCGGCAAAAAACGGGCCGTTCACCGAAGATCTTGCGGATCCGATCCGGTGAGAATTCGGTGTGCATGCTTCTCTATTCCAAGGACTTTGATTCCGAGTCTCGCGTCTGCCCCAGCTGGTATGCAGTGGCTACAGCTGGCGCGGAGATAGGCGCCGGGCCATTGTCTCATATGGTATCTGGGGTGGTTCTGCTAACGGGGTAGGTTTCTGGTGGTTTTAGTCAAGCGAAACTGTCTGACAGCAGGTAGCCAAGCTACTGTGATAGGCAAGGAGTGCATCGTTGGTTGCAGGATGGTTTGCTGGCACTAATAAAACGCAACAAGTAGTTGCAGCCTCCATGTCACCAGCCATCAAAGTGCAGTTTCCCTAGTACGCAGCTTAAGGCCTGAGAGCTGGTCATCCGATTAACGGACCTGGGCTGTGGGACTTTCCAAGGGTCTCTGCAGTATTACAATGGGGCTTTCTCATCAACAGTCCCTTCAAAGGACCCCCATAAACCTTCTTTAGAGCTTGCAAGGAGCTGGCATGAACTATCACCGCCACGAGTTCGGATGGGCAAAGCCCACGACATTTACTCAGGTGAACTGAGACTCACCCTGAGCTGAGGGGACGGGGAAGGGTTTTTTTGTTGTTTTTTTGCGCGTTCTTTCCCTGCATGTGTCCCTCTTCGGATGGAACCCGCAGCTAAGTAAGGTCGGGGGGGGGGTTACAATTGCGAGAGGAGCCCGACTGGCCAGCGGCCCACGTTATCTCGCACCAACTCGGGTTGCGTCTCTCAACAGAAGTTGCAGGCCCAGGCCGTGGGATGAGCAAAGTAGGAGGGTGGGCTAGATTGGGTGAGCAGCAGGCAGGCGATGGGTAAATAAAGAGGAACGGACATCTCATCTAGCCTGCTTCACGAGTGGAGGGGCAGAGAGTCAGATGGGCTCGTCGCTGTTCTAAGACTTCTGTTTCCTACCCTCCTCCTCGACCTTTGGACGTTCGTTCAGCTGCACGTACTTGGGTAGGATGTGCACGCCGAGAGCAGGCGTCGTTTGGCCGAGACTCTTTGTATGACGTTTATCCCCTTCCGAATCCTGGTAGATCCCATCACATCGACGACGGCGAAGAGTGAGGATTGTAAGCCCGTGCGACGCTGAAAACGGCGATCTACTTGACGACAACCTCTACCTACCGACCGCGCCACACACAGAGCCTCTTGTCGAGACGAAACTGGCGATTGTTTCCGACCCGACAGCACAATGAATTCGACGATGGCGACAAGCAGAGTGGTTGGCGCAGCCAGGTCACTGGGAGCGCCGAGGAAGCAGATCGTCGTCGCCGCGAGCCAAGTTCAGATGTTGAGCGGCAGGCGCATTGGCGGACCAAACGGTACGTTGCAGTGTTGTTGAAGCTCTCCACAATTTCCTTTCCCCTTCGATCCCCTTTCCCTTGTTGACTCAAGGCCTTCCTGCTTGCTTCAAGTCCGGGCTGTTTGCTGCCTAGGTGTGCTGAGGTGCTTCAGACCAATTGCTATATCCATCATCCATGGCGGCAGCTGTATCCATTGAAGCTGTCAAATCTCACACTTCCTGGCCTCCTTCCCCTCCCCACCCACCGCCTCCGGGAGAGCCCCCAAGATCTTCAGTTGGTCTCGGCTCTCCTCGGGTTTCTCGCCGTGCTTTTTTCTCACTGCAAACCGAACCCTTCACCGAACAAACAAACAAACAAACAAATGAACTATCCAAGACCGAACAAGTTCGAGACCTCCCCACGTGTAGCACCATTTTCTTTTTTCGATTTTATCTTGCTACCAAGCTACTGGTTTCCTACCGCCCGCAGACGCTCTAGGCCTGGCTTCTGCGCTCTCTCTCCCCTTGTCGCCGGTCACCGGTCACCGGTTTCGGACACAGGCCTTTGAGGCAAGCCGGGTTTAATCCCCGTCTTCATCCACGACTCATCAGCTCTCAGCAAGTGCTCAGCTGGCGTCCCGGAAGAAGATACACACAAGCCCGTGGCAGCACAGAAATGATGACACATCCCTTTGGGGAACCATCCATGATGCACTCAATGTCACAAAGTCTCAATCCCGGCCTAGTTGGTCGTAGCTGTCATAAGTACTGAACTAGAGGCTGGCTGGCTGCATCGGACGATGACGGGAAGAAAGTGTGCTGATTTTCCTCTACTTCGCCGTTCCTCTCTCCCCTGTGTCTGTTGATGTCAATCAAAATCAATAAGACATTGTGCATCGCGCACTGTTTGGTACAGCCCCTCTCGTCCAGAACCGGGGGTGTATCACTGTTGTCTCTTCCATGACGGAGAGTCAGTAGAATAAATAAAACTTGAGTTGGCTGCCAACGTTTTGATGTGTTTCTGCGAAACCCATCCTTCTGCCGTTTCTCTCGTCCTCTCCCATATCTTACCATCCTTGCTCGGCTCTACCTGGTATTGTCGATCCGAGCGAGTAGAGGTTGTCCTCCTCCCCCCCGCCTCTGCTTGATCTCCACTGTTGCGCGGTAGAAGCCCTTTTTACTAACTTTTGTATGACTCTCGCACAGATACCCCGCGGTCCCCTAAGGTCTTTCTCTCCAATACCCCGCCATCGCAAAGGCAACTTTTCTTCAGCAGCAGCAACAACAGCCGTTTGTCACCCCACTATCGAACCATGTCGACCACACCGTCCCGTCGGCTGAACGTGCACAACATCAACCAGCATGTTGTTGCCGCCGAGTACGCCGTTCGTGGCGAGCTGGCCGTGAAGTCGGAGGAATACCGCGCGAAGCTGGCCAAGGGTGACAAGGACCTTCCCTTCGATGCGGTTATCTCGGCCAACATCGGAAACCCCCAGCAGCTCGACCAGAAGCCCATCACCTTCTTCCGCCAGGTCGTCAGCCTGCTGGAGAATCCCCTGCTCCTAGAGCACGAGGACGTTCTGCAGAACCAGCTCGGATACAAGAGCGATGTCATCGCCCGCGCCAAGTTCCTCCTGAGCAAGGTCGGCTCCGTTGGCGCCTACAGCGCCAGTGCTGGTGTCCCTGCTATTAAGGAGAGCATTGCCAACTTCATCGAACGTACGTCGCAACCTTTGGTCACTTTGTGTGCTGCGCGTGAAAACTGACAGAGATCCTCTACAGGCCGAGACGGATTTCCCGCCGATCCCGCCCACATTTACCTCTCCGGCGGCGCCTCATCTGGTGTCAACACGCTCCTGCACATCATTGCCAAGGACCCTACAAGCGGTGTTTTGGTCCCTATTCCCCAGTACCCGCTGTACACGGCGACTCTTTCCGTTCTCAACGCCACATGTGTCCCTTATTACCTAGATGAGGCTTCCGGCTGGGGTACCGACGTGGCCACCATCAAGGCTGCCTACGAGAAGGCCACTTCCGAGGGCACCGATGTCCGTGCCATTGTTATCATCAACCCCGGCAACCCTACCGGCGCTTCCCTATCTGAGGATGACATCCGCGCTGTCTACGACTTCGCCGCCGAGAAGAGCCTCGTAGTGATGGCCGACGAGGTCTACCAGACCAACGTCTTTGTTGGCAAGTTCCACTCCTTCAAGGGTGTCCTGCGCAAGCTGCAGAAGGAGAACCCCGGCAAGTATGACCACGTTGAGCTCGCCTCGCTGCACTCCATCTCCAAGGGCATGGTCGGCGAGTGCGGCCACCGCGGCGGCTACTTTGAGCTTGTCAACTTCGACCCTGAGGTCGAGGCCAACATCTACAAGTTCGTCTCCATCACCCTCTGCGCCCCCGTTATCGGCCAGTGCATCGTCGAGCTCATGGTCAACCCCCCCAAGGAGGGCGAGCCCAGCTACGAGCTGTATCGCAAGGAGTATGACGGCATCTTCAACGGCCTCAAGGAGCGCGCCACGGCCCTGCACAAGGCATTTGACCAGATGGAGGGCGTCGAGTGCGGCAAGCCCCAAGGCTCCATGTACCTCTTCCCGACCATCAAGCTCCCTGCCAAGGCCGCTGAAGCGGCCAAAAAGGAGGGCCGCAGCGCCGACGAGTTCTACTGCATGCGCATGCTCGAGGCCACCGGCGTCTGTGTCGTTCCCGGCAGCGGCTTCGGCCAGAAGGAGGGCACCCTGCACTTCCGGACCACTTTCCTCGCCCCCGGTACCGACTGGGTCGGCCGCATCATCAACTTCCACAAGGATTTTGTCGAGAAGTACCGGTAAACGAGTGGCGAGATACCAGGTCACTTTTGTTTCATCTTATTCGAGCTACTACAAGGGGAGGGGAAGGGAGGTTGGTGATGGAGGTGCGAAGAGGGTCGACCACCGTCGTTGGATGTAGTAAAACCAGGCTCGCTTCCACAGCGAGCGCGCGATGAGAAAATTCGCGATGTCGTGCACTCTCCTTTTGGTGCGGGCTTGAGAGCACGTGGTAAAACGTGAGATACGAATATCGAACAGATTTATAAAAGAAGCGGTCGCGAGGTGGAGGGATGGCAGTTCCCCCGCCCTTGTTTTGAAGGCGCATTACATCTAGCATCGCATATCGCACGTGTGTGTTTTGTGTAGAGTTAGCATGACATGTGGATGCCTCTTGTCTGTCTCTTTTGTTTTTCATGGCATGACTAGCGAGAACAGAACACTTTCCCCTCCTGCTTCCAAGAGCGAACTAGATTGTGTTGAAGAGGTGAAGTAACCAACTGACGACACTACTCATCCATCCACCACCAAGTCAGCTACGCAAGGCACCGAATGTTTTTGCTAAGCAAACGACCAAGTCGGTATGCCCAATACTAAACTGCCAAGCATCACAACGGGCCGAAGAGGCGGTCCAATCAAGCCAAGTTTTCTCATATTGGCTCGTCTAATCCGTAGGTATCATACAGAGTTATTGTGGTAGCACACATTTGCTTGCCCGACCCCCGGTTATAATCACCGCGTGCCATTTCTACCTCGCGCCTTTTGTCGTCCCAAGCCAGGGCGGAACAAACGATTGTGTAAGCATTTGGTGAAGAGAGAGAGAGAGAGAGCGCGTTAGTCCTCTTGTCTTTCCACGACGACCCCACTGACAGATTACGCCCGCTCGCTTCCCCTGAGACGCACGGCCTGGCCGTACTTCTGAAGCTTCGTGATGAGCTGATCGCCCTGGCGAACAACGTCCTGGTATTGCTTGTTCTTGTCGTCGGGGCGGTTGGTCTCGATGACGCCCTTGCCGCTGACACGGTCGATGGTGCAGGGAATGCGGCCGGCCGCGATGAACTTGGCTAGGTCACTAGCGTAAAGTTAGCCAAGTTATGTTCAATGAAATCAAGCTTCTGTGATATTACCGGTCCAGGAAATCAACAGTGACGCCGAAGTCCGTCGCCATTGTCTCCAAGCCAACCACACGGTAGCTCTGGAGAAGCTGCTGGTACGCGCGAAGGCGCATTTCGCGGATAAACCAGTTCTTATGCTCGTGCAGGTAGCGGTCCTGCGTGAGGAAGTTCTCCTCAACCTCGGCAAGGGCTTGGAAGAAGTATTTGTACTGGCCGTTGTACAGGCTCGAGACAAGCTGGGCCAGAGAGGAGAAGTCAATGGCCATCTCGGCCTCGGGCTGATCGGTGCTCGTGCCGAGGGTCGTCAAATTCACTGCAGTCTTGGCAGATGCGGTGGTCGGCGGGGAGTCTTGCATAGTGTCGTCAGCACCGGGGCCGGCGCTGAGTGCACCAGACAGAGCCAGGAGCTTGTCCTCTCCATCACCAAGGATAGCCTTGATCTCGGGAGCATCGACGACCTTGCTCTTAAAGTCAACGCGCTTCAGAGATACGGATCCGGCGAGGACTGAGTAAACAACGAGCGAAGAGTAGGTGCAGAGTTCGTAGCTGGTGAAGGTGGACAAGCTGTCAAGCAGCAGCGGGGCTGCCAGGCTGTACGATCGGACAGTCAGAAGGTAGATACCCTCGTAGGCCTTGAGACGGTTGCGACGATCCCAGTCACCGCCAGATTCGACCAGAGTCTTTGCGCGCTCGACGTGCTTCTTGACAAGGAGCTTGTCGCCGTAGAAGAGGCCCATCCGGATTATTGCGAGAACCAAGTCGATCTTGGTACCCAGGATACCGGTCTTCTCAAAAACGTCTTCGTATGCGGCAATTGCCCGGTCCTATAACAAACGTCAGCGTTCCCGGCCAAACTCGCAGATAACCCTTCTAGACGCACCTTGTCGCCAACCCTGGCCCAGAACTCCGCCCGCTTGCCCCGCGCAGCCTGAATTTCCGTGTCACCGGCTTTCTCCACGGCCTCATCCTCCTCCTTCTGGAATTCCTCCAACTCTCTGTCATTTTCGGCCTTGAGCTCCTGGTACCGAGCCTCGTCCCAGGGCAAGTTGACGGTGGTCGGCGTGCTCTTGGTGGCGATCATGCCCGCCAGACTCGACTTCCGGCTCAGCGGCTTACCGGGAGTTTGACTACCACCCTCGCCGACCTGGTTCAGGATACCCTCGAGCGGATGTGCGAGGTAGCGGTAGAGCGGTGCCATCTTGTGCTCCGTGATGGCATCGTTGAGAGCTTTCGCGGCGGCTTGTTGAGATGGCCGGGAGGCGTAGGCGTTTGTGAGGGCGAAGACATGCTGGGCGAGCGGGAGGAGAGGGTACTTTGCGTACTGGGGTTCTGAGCCCATCTTTGCGGTCGGGTTTTCAGAGGCTCTTGTGAAAGGGGTTGTTGGTTTATAGTTCGTGAGGGAGGAAACTGAGGTTGCGGGTTGTGTCGACTTTCTGTCAAGAGTGATGTCGTCGTCTGGGGGTGTTTGGAGCTTGGAGCTTTGGAAAACCCCTGCAAACCGCAAGCGGCCGACAATAGCTTGACGTGATTGGTGTGTTGGTGGGTGTGAGCTTAGTCAAGCCGGCAAGGCTGCAGTGCGACACGTGCGATATACTGGCATAACTGTGAAGTCGCCCACTCTGCGAGGTCTTCAACGTCCGGGAGCTCTCCGTTTCCTTGGTATAAAAGTGTTCTATTGTAGTAATAGAGCTGGAATATTATCTTTCCAATGCATCTTCCAAATCTCTCGTTACACAGCGACATGATCTTGCCTTTTGCTTTTCTAGGAACACCCCTGCCGTTCGTATAAAATCACGGCTGGTGGGTTCTTTCCACTCTTAGCAGTACCCTAGTACTTGCGACGCTCAGCAGCTTCTTCCTTCCCCAGTGACCTTCTTTCCATTTTCACCCCTTCAAGATCGCAAGGCCTTTTCAAGCAACCCACGCTTTCAGATTTATATCTAACAATACGCAACCTATATTCGTTCTCTTTTAACCAACCTTGGGGAAATTCCAGAAAAAATGGCGGGTTATGACGACGACGACGAATCGTACGAGCGACGCTCTCAATCCTACGACGCAAAGAAACGCAAGAGATCCCGATCGCCATCCAGAAATGGCAACTCTTCCTCCCGCCAAGGTGAAAAGCGCGAAGACGGTGGCACCGATGAGCTCCCGCAGCCATACAACGCAAAGGAACTCCAGCCCGCGAAGCGACGAGCCGTCTCTCCATCGGAGCAGCCTCGTAAGCTAAAGAGACCCGGCGCCCGGGCACGTATCTCTGAAGCCGAACGAGAAGCAATCCGCCAGCGAGCACTAGAGAGAGAGAGGGAACTAGAGGCACAGGCACAGGCTGCTGCGGAGCGCCAACGTAGCGCCACCAGCAATGACGTGGTTACGCAACATTACAACAGCGTGCCTGAACGCGGCAGGGATTGGAGACGAACAGACAGCAAGATCAAGGGACTCCGTGCCTTCAACAACTGGGTCAAAAGTTGCATCATCCAGAAGTTCTCGCCAGATGAGGATTATACTCCCGGCTCTCGGGAGCAGGGACTTTCCACTGAGAAGGAGCTACTTGTACTCGACATTGGGTGTGGAAAGGGAGGTGATTTGGGCAAGTGGCAGCAGGCGCCGCAGCCAGTGGAGCTCTACGTCGGTCTGGATCCAGCGGACATCAGTATTGACCAGGCTCGGGAGCGCTATCGCCAGATGGGCAGTCGCGGAGGCGGTGGCAGGGGCGGCAGAGGGGGCTACAGACGGCCACCCCCGCGACTTTTTGAAGCTCGGTTCCATGTCAAGGATTGTTATGGCGAAAATATCGAGGATATCGAAATTCTCAGACAGGTCGGATTCGACACCAACCCCCTCAGCCGACGAGGATTCGACGTTGTGAGCATGATGTTCTGCATGCACTACGCGTTCGAGACGGAGCAGAAGGCCCGCACTATGCTGCGCAACGTTGCCGGTTCGTTGAAGAAGGGTGGTCGTTTGATTGGATGCATTCCCAACTCCGATGTTCTTGGCGATCATGTACGGAAGTTCAACGAGCAACAGGAAGAGAGAAAGAAGAAGGCTGCCGAGGGGCCGCCTCAGGAGGCCGAGGAAGGCGAGCTGGAAGACGGTGAAGCGGAACAGTCGGCGGAATGGGGCAACTCCATCTACCGAGTCCGATTCCCGGGTAAGACCCCGGCGGATGGTGTATTCCGGCCCGCATTTGGCTGGAAGTACAACTTTTTCCTTGATGAGGCTGTTGAGGAGGTCCCTGAGTATGTCGTGCCGTGGGAGGTGCTTAGAGCTCTGGCTGAAGATTACAACCTTGAGCTGCAGTATCACAAGACGTTCATGGAGATCTGGGAGTCGGAAAAAGACGATGAGACTTTGGGACCTCTGAGTGAGAGAATGGGCGTTCGGGAGCGCGGTGGTGGACGCCTTCTGGTCTCACCAGAGGAGTTGGAGGCAGCAAGCTTCTATACTGCTTTCTGCTTCTACAAGGTTTGATCAACAAAGCATGCATGTGACAATACGGAGGCTAAGGCAGGTGTTATTGGGGAGGAAAACTCGGAAAGGGATATGGGGTTCAGTATCGTTCTTCAGTCTTGCAGACCCAGCACATATCTGACAATGGGATTTATCAACTATTCATCAGCTTTTCACATTCAAAAATGAGAGAGAGCAGGCATCTTGGCCTAACTTGTTTAGCTTTTAGATGGATACGAGTAGGTCTTCTCTTATTTGTTTCAAGTAATCACACATGTTCCAGCTAGCAGTTTTTGCTCATAATATATTAATGCCCTTTTAATCGCTACTGTTTTCTTGTGCTTGGACATTGTCTGGTGTCACCATTGCAGCCAGCTTGTCTTCTATTTGCTCTCTTGTATCCTGTTCGTAAATTTCGCAAGCTCCAAAAGCGATGCATATAAGCTGTATAACATGCAAGTAAAACTAAAATCCTCTAGTAAGGGGAGTAACGGCTGGTGCCGTTCAACATAAGGATGTTGTTGATTGGGGCAAGCTGTTGAAACATCTGTTTCTACTTGTGTACTTGCAACAGATTTATATATAGCTAGTGTGGCCTAGGACAATAACTCAACAGTGTGAAAGAAAGGTCTAAGAGGAAAAGGACGAAGAAAAGAAAGATAAAGCAAGTACATATACTTTTAATTGAACTACATACAGCGCAAACCCACACAAGAAGCCCTCCCAGACTAAGGAACAAAGTGCTAAGATTTGAAAACCACTTTATGTTAACTATAAAGTATTGTAGTGCTTGCTAAAGAGACAGCTTAGGCTATGTAGAAGTTATGTGACACAAAAGTGCCGTGCCAATGCCTTTAAACTAGTCAACATCATCATAACACCTATCTACCTGTAAGATTAAGAAGTAAAAGATAAGAGATGAGAGCTTATTACTTTAGTATCTCCAGTACTTTGTAAGGGTTCAATTCTAGGAATTATGGCATTGTCCTTCGATTGAAGTAATCTCTCCGAAATGTGTTCTGCAGAAGGTCTGAGGAGTACGGTTGAAGTTTGGTTCACCGAGTTTCATGTGACAGCTTCGGCCGAAGATGGTTATGATGAATAGATGTCATCACGATGGCCTGAAACGAGATTACTGACATAATCCTGGGAGCTGTGGGAACATGTTAGGAAAGCGACCATGTAGTCGTGACTGCAAAGTGAACTTGCTTGGGAACTCGCTTGGCATGCTTGGTACGTAATTCTACTAATATGGGTCATCGAAGGCCTCGAAAGGGCAAGGTAGATGTATGGGATATTTCTAGAAGAGTGCGATGACACGAATCCACTCGAGGAGGCCTTGCATGTTGGCTGGTTACTGGCAAGTTCCAAGGAGGCAGAGCTCTACAGCGCTTGGCCAGCTCCAACGGCTCGTGTCTGCCATAAGCTTGTGTGTTGTATCTTAGCAATGTTCTCTCACATTAACAAGCACTGAAGCCTACCTCCATATATGGCAGACGTTGGGAACAGCGGAGGAAGTGGCTGTTGATTGCAGTTGATATCGACATCGGCACGGGCTTGTTCGAAAAGTCCACTGTCTGCTTGGAATTTCTCACGCAGTCATTTGCCTTCAAGAAGCTCAACTTCTTCGAGGTCTGGAAGGTTGTTGTGAATTACCGCAAACTTGAAATATCCCAAGTCTCCATTCAGCTGCTGAGAAACCACGGGTCTCCAGGGATAATAACATGGTTCGCATTTGTTCAGGCCGAGTCTTGATGTCGCAGAGAAAGTTGTCAAAAATCTCTTTGCTGGTCGAGTGGATTCGCATGTTAAGCAACAGGCCACCATGGGAAGTGCCCTTCTTGAAGACCTCAAGTGCTTTCAATGTGGTAATGGTCGCTTTTTGCAGCCGAAGTGGCAGGACGGAGTGATTTTGTACTTGAAAGAGTGAACTGGCTGATCTGTAAATTAAGATCGAATTTGTCTGGTAATCAAATATCATGAGATCACTACCTTTCATGGAATCCCGAACACAAGGGTCAAGTAGGTGCTCTAGAATCGATGGTTCTTTGGACCAATTCGTTCGTTCAGAATACAGCTGGTCCTCAAGGCTATTCGGGCTATGACTAGCAAGAAGCGAAGTTCCCTCTTGCTGGCCAGATCCAGAGGTTGTCGCCTTAGAGGATTGCCTGAGAAGGGAGACTGTTTTATCTCACAAAGTTTCGACTCGAAAACTGATACTGACCAAGCCCGATCATTGGGAAGGCGACCTGAAAAACTCCAAGCGGTCAACAGAAGAACAAGCGGAAGCTGATGGGCGGAAGAATATCGAACCAGAAGACTGTACATTAAGCCCCTCGGGTTACATCAGCCCCGAACAGGAGTGATTTGAGACGAACGCTGCTCTTTCATTCTGGAACAGGAGTGTCGAACAAAAACGTCATTCCATAAGGACGAGTCGATCGGTGAGACGTTGTGGGCGCCGCATCATCTGCTCTAAAACTGAGACTTATACATGAGTTGGGCACTATTCTTTTCATCCCACCTAAGATCATCGTATCAGTATGCGGGTTTCGTCCAGTCGCCCGCGTGGACAGGGCGGCCTCTTATCACTTTCGAAAGATATTGGGGTTAAAGGGACAAGAGTAGTTTGTGTTAGTTAGGAGAACGCTTCAAGAAGCGAAACCCATCGCGGCTGGAATATACACGACGCTTTTTCGTAGTCACACAATCTTGGTGGCATTTTCTCAATTTCTGGCGAATACCAAACCATGAGCTGCGGGGTTGTCATTGCCATATATGACACTCATACCGTCACTGTCAACTTGTATAGAACATATCCTGACTACTCCCAGTCCTCAATATACACACACTAATCTAGTTGCTGACCACATTCCACAGAGTTGGGACTCGGGATTGAAACCACACAGTGTCTCGACAGAGTTGTATTATCAAACGGTCACAGAGTCGGCGAAGACACAAGGGTCAGTGAAGAGCATCTTTACAGGCTGTTGTGTGTTGGGTAAGTGCAAAGTCAAGTAGCAAAGTTCGACCGCAATTCTGCCCGCCAGGAATTGTTTTCAGAAGCCGTGACGCTGGCTGTGCTCACCCGCACTCGCTGGCGCCAGCGGTTTGCCCCTTCACCTAGAACAACACAAGTAATGGTTGAGAAGCCGTTCTGGCCGACACGGTCATGAATCAGGGTTGGTCCAGAAAGCAAAGAATGGGCGATTGCCAACTCGCTGGAATCTCCATGTTCTCGTTTTCTGCGAAGGCAAAGTCCGACGATGAAGATGCAATGTGGGAAGTAAGAGTTTGACCGCAGGTCAAAAAGCAAGTACCTGTGCGCAAATATCTAGCCGAGTACAGAGTACAGGCAAAGCATCCCAACGAAATACCTCAGGGTGGAAAAGGAATTACCACCCCCATCCCCCCTCTCCACTATGATATGCTCATCCACGAGTACCCGGCATGTAAAACGTGGACACTGGGAGGTCCTGGCATATGTAAGCCTCGAGAAGTCTACTCTTTATGTTAATCATTTCGTCTCGTCTCGGCGAGAACAGAGGTGAGGGGGGTTGCCGCAGATGTGGGAGGGTTTTCATGACAGACGACTGTGGTGGGCGCGAGTCTGGTCGGCCTGACTGACACGGCATTCGCATAGTAGACTGCTCCGCAATTGAGGCTTTGAAAGTTGCGTGGTGAATGGTCGCGGCGAAGAATTGGCAACTTTATATATATATATATATATATTGGCAGGTCAGCTAGTTAGGAAGTTTGCCAATGAGAGGATTCGACATGTCTGATCACCAAATTCCCAATGCCGTTACTGCATCGCAAACTCGTCTCATGTGGCCTGTCAGGATCAATCGGTGTGACCAGGGTTGATGCGGTGAGGTAAGCCTTAGATTCTATCAGTCTGAGCGTCGTGAGCATGGATCAGTGAACGAAGTGGATTTGAAGGAGGGAAAGTTAACATGTCGTGAATCTTTGTCGGTGGACAAGCGCCAAAAAGCGTTTGCCGGACGGTAGAGAGGGTCAGTTGATGGGAAAGTACGATGTCCCATCGACATTAGGGTAGCTCGGGAAGGACATATCGAAGGTGGCCTGTGCTGCAACCCCATGCTCTGGCAGGTGTTTAGGTTTCGGTCTTGGCGTACGGCTAAATTGGACATTTCCATTTCCGGACAGACTGGAGGTTGTCGTTTGGCCTGTACCTTAACCTGCATCGTGGGACTTGGGAAGCTGCAGGTCCAGCTTCCAGACGCCCTGAGAAGAGAAAGGAAAGTGATTCGCCAACATTGAAGGCAATTTACAACAACTGAAGTAGGTCACTTATGTTTTCTATTCGAGAGGCTCGGACGGCAACCACCAAGGTGGTTGCCAAAAAATCGCATCAACGTACCCACGTAATTTATGTGTCGCCCTGCCTCCATTTTCCAAAAAAAGAAACACCAGAACGGAGCAGGCTCCCTTAGTCTAAGACTATACCTGATGCTCTTCAGGGATATCTAAACTAAAGCCAGCCAATTCAACTCCTTGGAAATCTCTTCCCATCATCTGACCAATTTCAAATAAGACATACACCCATGCCTGTCATTCTCCCACCATCCTTCAGCGCCTACACATCACGCCGCCGCTCTTGGAGCTTAGATACGCTCCCCATGTGCTCTGTAATCTGCCACATATTTTCAGATTGGCTGCTTGGCGAGGCGCAGCTGCCTCCTTTCCCACCGCGATTCCTAACTTCCCGCCGTGTGCTCCATGGCTACCAGGGGCCCGGAAAGGGGGCTTCTCCTTTCTACACACCCGTCCGTAGCCCCCGTCTCCACCAAACCGTCTTTCCAACCATGTCAGGAACGGGCCTCGCGGTGCTCATCCTTAACATACCACAGCCATCAGAGCTACACTGTACCTCAACAAGCTGGCAACAAGCTCGACGGCGTAGACTAATCATCGACCAGGGAGGGGTAGGTAGGTAGGTACACCGCTTTGCAAGCACGAAAAACCTCCACCATCAGGGCAAATCGTCCGAGGCTGTTGAAAGCCTTCTGCTGCCAACCAAAATTACAAGCGCAAATGAGCACTCGTACACACCGACAACGTTAGGTGTCTGCAGGCCTTATGGAGTACGGATACAAGGAGAACGAACGCAATGAGCACTCCCAAATTAGACCTGGGACCACCACCCACCACCCACCCACCCGACAGGCTTGAGACAGCCAGTCTAGTGGTTTTTAATAGACAGAGACAGACCCAAGAAACCCGCCGCCCAAGAGCAAAGCTACCCCTGCCTTGATACCACCTGGAGGACAAGGTCATAGGCCATCGTTACTGGAGAGCTGACAGTCCCACGTTTTCTCTTTGTCGATGAGATCTGTCACAAAGTCCCTGATTATAGTGCAGTCACAGAATGCGACAGACGGGTCACTGGTACGCAACAGTGACCACGTGGTGCTTCAGCTGCTAGGCCGCTTCTGTAGGGACACCCGGTATAACCGCTTGCATGGACTATCAAGCCTAAAATCTATGCCCCCATTTCCGGCCCTCCACACACAGCCGCCGCGATACAGTCCATATTCATGTTCTCTTCAGATTGTTTGTGGTTGAGGTAGGAGCCGCTTGACTTGTCATAGCGCCAGATCAATCCTTTGTCAACACTGCTAGATACGCTGTCAACACATGCTGGCAACGTATTGCTCAACGTCATGATTTGGGAGCTGCCCGGCAGTTGCCAACGACCTCATGTCTCTTAATGCCCACGTGTCTACTGTAACAATGTTTTTTTCGAATTGCAAAGGTGCGACGAATGCAAAGATGTTTCATAAACTTCTAGTGATATGATCGAATTCCCCAGAAGCGACCTTCAGCATCTGAGACCCCAGTAGGCTTACAGCGCATCTCGTGATGGTTACGAACAAGATGCATTTAACTACGCAGTCGGCCTTTGTAATGCGACGCCTGTATCCTGAGCAAGACCTCTGTTTGGGACGAGACAATCATGGCTACCAAAAACGTGCATTCCAAG
The DNA here is from genome assembly GCA_006783085.1 of Colletotrichum shisoi. NCBI lineage: Eukaryota > Fungi > Ascomycota > Sordariomycetes > Glomerellales > Glomerellaceae > Colletotrichum > Colletotrichum shisoi. The sequence continues at coordinate 22,496 of PUHP01000030.1, read as the reverse complement.
GCCATACGATTACATGCCTAGGTCACCTAGGTCTATCAATACTCTAATAAACTAACCAGACAGCCTTCATGACTCCACATTAGTATACGACAAGCTTACGCTATTACCGTGACTCTACTGAGGGCTTCGCTGCTTATATAATCGAGCGACTTTTCGGATGGTTAAATTTCCTTTCCACAGCACGATTGAAATAGAAGCCATGGGAGAACCCCCAGGTGAGTCGCCCATTCAATGGTGAGGTCGAGGACTATCTCGATTGCTGGATGAGCTACATAAGAGCTGGTTCTTGTCAGCAAGTCAATTTGGCAGACGTGCGCAGCTAAGGTACATAAGGTAGCCAAGGCGGTCCCTTTTAAGGTCCTGGAGCACTGAAGCGACACTCGGGGAAAACCCCTGGAGCGGCTCAAAACCCCTAGACCCGTCAGCTACATCATAGTGCCTGTCCTTGGGTCCCGCTAGCTATCTACCGAACCAAAGCAGAGGCTGGGCAGAAAGCGCAGAAGCGATCTACACGCCGTCATTTGCCACTCGGCCGTTGTGCTTTTTTGCCTCCCAGACGCCGCTCTCCCTCCGTCTTCCGACCGTTTGCGGGAAACAGTCTCTGAGTGGTGTCAAATCAACACGTATCTGACATGAACCATTTCGGATCCATAAAAACAGGGGTCCGTCATGGCAACGGAAGAAGTGGCCGTTGTGGGCTTGTCCCTCTGATGGGCCACAGCTATGACGCAAAAGCGACCGTTGATTGCCGTCTTCTTGTTACGAATAGGACAACCACACAGCGCAGCAAAATTGACAGCAGAGTACCTATGTAGGCAAGCTAGAAGCCGACAATTACTGCCCTGCTGGAACCACGGTTTCGAGTTGGTTGCCGATGCCAGCTTGTTTCCTTCAGAGATCGAATGCCAATGCCGATGCCAGATTCCTTCTCGGAAAACAGAACGGGGGCAAACGAGCCCCCATGCAAGGATTCAAAGCGTGCAAGCAGGCTGGTTGCCAGTCCCCTGGAGACTGAAAGAGGATACGATACAAGTTACACTCAGGAAGAGGCTGCATCAGCGTCCGGAGCGGTTTACGACACGGCCAGTCCAGTCGGAAAGTTCCTGTCAGCAAGCAAGACCCCGGCGACTTCGCTGCAACATGTCGTCGCCGCCCCCCCCTCCATTTCCATCCATTGGCCCACACGATGACGCCCTCAGGTACAGAGATCCCGTTCACGCGCTTGCAGCACCCGCTCCCGCCCATGATGTCGGCGTCCCGTTCTGATCCATTGAATGTCAAATCGCCTCAAATCAAGCTTTTCTTGTGTTGACTCCAGAACCGCGGACATACCGCAACGGCGCTCTTCGTCCCATCTTGGTCCACTGGGCTGATGGAGTGCAACCGGGCTTGCTGTCACCGTGGCCTTGTCTTCCATGCAATGGTCTATCAAAACTCAGGGACCACACAAGCCCACAGCTTACCGCCGTTCGATTGACGTACTTGCACCTTTTCAAACGCTGGATACGTATGTGCCCCTCTTCTTTACGGTAGGTATCTAGGGTGGACTCGCACGGGGTTTACAGCGCCACGGCGGACTCTGCATTAGCGTTGCAGCAACGAAGCCTTGACGGACAGGACGCAGCTGTGCTGCATGTGCTGGGTACCTAATCAGGCCGTGGAGCTTGCCAGGTTAGAGATTCCTCCCGCCAAACATCCAGGGCCCAGGGGGCACCAGGGGCCATTTTAAGCTGACCTGACCTGACTCTTAACACATACTAAACCTGGTAAACAAACTGACCACTATCACCAGGAGACGGAATGGAGACGGTGTCCCTTGGGGTCATATCACCCTGCCATTTTGGTCCTCTTGGGCTCTCTCATTTTGCCCTGTGCTAGATAGCTGTACGGCTGCCCAGGCTTGTATCCTCTGTATCCGTACATGAACGCATACTGTTGTCCTCAAACCCAAGTCCTTGCACCCTTGTACGTGACAGCGACAGCAGCACGTAACAGAACCGAGGAAAAGTGGATGCGTCCATACAGCCATCTCATCCCACTGGCATCGCCATCCCCCGAAACAATCCCATTCACCGTCAGCACCCACAAAAGCTCCAGCAGCCAGGCCGGCATTCGGGCGACAACAAATAAATAAATAAATAAAGATGACACCTCCTCTACCACACCCATAGCTGGCGCTGTTTTATGTCACCCAAGTAGCCGGCAGGAAATGTCTCTCTCTACGTCTATCTACTCTTTTTTATTTATTTAAAATGGGCTCCGCTTGGGGTAAGCACCCACGCTAAAGCGGTTCCGTAATCGCCGCACGCCACGCCCAGATTCTCCAGGCTCATCTTGCAACACTGGGAAGGTACGACTGAGAGATACCTAGCCAAGGTGATCCCTTCCCTTCCCTTGCGTTGCCTTCCCTCGAGCTCCGGGTAGCGTTTTAAGGTAAGGTGGGCACACCAGACAGTACCTTGCCTTTGCCGTAGCCACTGGCCCATTGCCTGCTTCTCGTCAGTGGTACCAGCCTCCACAAATCGCACAGTATCTACACGAGTACTTACCTACCTTGCCTACCTACTCACCTTTACTTCACCTTTTCCCACACGGATACCTACGGACCTACCGTAACGAACGTACCTGCCTACTTGCCAACTTGCCTTCCCAAGCTTGCCTCGCTTCACACGTACGTACTAACCAGTGCCTTCCTTCCTTCCTTCCTTCATTGCCGGGAGGAGCTTACACGGGCCACGCCTCCCACTCATACCTATATCAACTTGGACGCGCTCCCCCTTCTTCGAGCTACCAGTCCATCTTTCTCCCATTTATCACACAAATCTTTTTCCTTCCCTCCCCATCCAGCTTGGCATTTGTGGAAGCTACTCATTCTCATTACCTCCATCGACGGTTACAGACTTCCTCGCTTCTTCTACCAATCCATTCCTCCTTCACCAAATAACATCCTACCATACATTCTTACCACCAGCCCCGACCCGACCGATCGCAAAGATGGCCGCCGCTCGCTCTGCTTTCCGTCTCACCACCCGCTTCGCTGCTCCTCGCGTCGCCGCCCGCAGTCAGGCCGCTCGCTCCTTCTCCGTCTCTGCTCGCGCGTTCAAGAGCGACGTCGTCAGTGAGAAGGAGATTCCCGTTTCCGTCTACGCCCCCGATGCCAAGGGTGCTGGCCAGTCCGACCACTTCTCCATCCCCGTCCGCGAGCACGACTCTCGCCCTCCCACCGAGTCCCCCATTCCCGGTCCCGAGAACGACGATGTCGTCCCTCTCACTCGCAAGACGTTCGATTCGATGCCTCCCATGATGCAGAAGCTTTCTGTCATGGGCAAGACCATCGTCATCACTGGGTAAGTTCCCCCGACCGAAATTTTCTAATTGGACTTCGTCCCCAGGGCCAGTTGAAATCATCCTAAGCGCTGGGATAGAATTGCATTTGCATGGTGGTTGTTTTTGCTAATACTTGACATTCACAGCGGTGCTCGTGGCCTGGGCAACTACATGGCCCGCGCCTGTGCTGAGGCTGGTGCCAAGGCACTCGTCATTTTCGATGCCAACCAAGAGTTGGGCGACGAGGCCGCTTCTGAGCTGCACCAAAAGACTGGCTTGCCTGTCACCTTCTTTAAGGTGGATGTCCGTGACGGCGGTGCCATCAATGCTGCAGTTGACTCTGTGGTTGAGCTGTACGGTGCTCCTGATGTTCTGGTCAATTCTGCTGGTATCGCTGAGTACGTCATATCTCCACAATGCAGTGTGCACAGAATGCACAGCATCTGCCCCTTTCTTCCCCCTCCTTCTCCTTCTACTTGAGAAAGAACCACTAACATGCGTCTTTGACCAGTTCCAACATCAAGGCTGAGACCTACGACCCTGCCATGTTCCGCCGTCTTATCGACATCAACCTCACTGGTTCATTCCTCATGTCCCAGGCCGTCGGTCGCGCCATGATGAAGGCTGGCAAGCCTGGCTCCATCATTTTGGTTGCCTCCATGTCTGGCAGCATTGTCAACTACCCTCAGGAGCAGTCTTGCTACAACGCTTCCAAGGCCGGTGTCATTCAGTTCGGCAAGTCTCTTGCTGCTGAGTGGGCCAAGTACAACATCCGTGTCAACTGCATTTCCCCCGGCTATATGGACACTGCCCTCAACCGTGTCCCTGCTCTCGACGCTCAGAAGAAGATCTGGAAGTCCATGACTCCCCAGGACCGCCTCGGCAGCGTGGACGATCTCAACGGTCTCTGCGTCTTCTTGGCTTCCGACGCCTCCAGCTTCATGACTGGCTCCAACGTCATTATTGATGGTGGCTACACTTGCTACTAAGCTTGCGCTTGAGGATGCCTTTCCAGAAAGCCTTTTATTTTTGCTTTAGGAAGGGTATCGCCCGAGTCGGGCTAGTTATGAGCTTCCACTTGGCAGCCATATCGTTCACGGCATATTCTCGCTAGCTTCGGTCGACGCTACGCGGTTACGACGGCGAGTATCGCTGATCCGCACTCCCGGTATGTTTGCCTCGGGCAGACGTGATACCTGTGGCATCAACGCCATTGCTCCGACATGGTCGCGTACGACAATGCGCGACTTCGTGCCAATTTCCTAGTGTCAATGCTCTCTCTTCCTCTCATCAGTCGGCTCGATGAATCATCCGGGACTATACCCCCCAGACGTCCAAGGGTTGCACAGCACCTCATCCACCCTCGACCTTTCGACTATCATGACGCGTGTGTTCTCAAGCAGGCAAGGCAGTTTCAGGAGTCATCGGAACGAACCAAAACATTGGGGATTTGGACTAGAGGTTCTTTTTCTGGGCTTTTGGGAAGCAAGACAAGGAGGATAGAAAGGAAAGAAACTTGGTTCTTGGACTCTGGGATTCTCGGTGGATAGGACAGAGCAGACATCGCAGAATAAATTCTGAAGAAAATAAATGGCCACCTCCTTGTGCTCCACACCACACAAAACTGATACAGCCTTTTCGTAAAATGGCTGTGGCTTCGAATTATTTCGCACGAACCCAAAAGCGAAAGAATACGCTGAGCCCAGGCAGAGCTTAAGATAGCCATCTTGACCGGAGCACCAGGATACAGCGAGCGTGGTTTATCAGCTGTATGACAAAGAATTCGCGGCAGTTGTGCAACGTTGTAGATCGATAAACCCCACACAGTAAGCGACCCCATGACCGAAGATCGTGACTTTTGGTTACGGCCCCTCGAGGGTAACGCATCGTGGGAAATGACGGGTGGATGGATGGATGGATGAATGGATGGACCACCTTCGGCCCGAGCCTTCTCTCCACCCCAATTACCGTCCCGCCTCCCGGCACCTACCTAGTGTAGCCCACGATGGCGCCACCCAGAGAACACCAGGGCTGACCATCGTGACCGCCCCATCCCTGGGGTGGTCTCGCCTCAGAAGACTGGAGCCCCTCCAGCCTGGACCTGGCTGAACCCTCCTCTGTCCCTGTCGTAGGTACTCCACGATGGGGTATAAAAGAAAGACGTTAATTTTTTTTTTACCCCATACGTGTGTATCGACCCGGGACCCATCTCAGCTGACTCCACGATACCTAGTTGAACATCGTGGTGAAGAAAACAAGAGGAGGGAAATGGGGGGAGGGGGGGGGGACGAGGGAGAAAAAAGCTGTTTCCGCCCCCATCCTCAATTGGACAGAAAGGAACATGAAGCAGAATTCCGATTGCCAAGCACACTGAGCAACAGTCATCCTCCTCCAAACACTGGGTTCTACAAGCTTTCCCCCTAAAGCACACAACGGCGGTAGCACGCAACCAAAATTCTTTTCCCGAGTCTAGTGGGACTTTTTTTCTTTCACAAGCATTTTGCTTCCATACTATATATATACTGCGGCAACATTGTGTGCGACAATCGATCTTTGCCAGAATCATTGCTCGTCCGTCAACCCACTTTATACCCGCATACCCGAAACATAGTACGTGCCCATCTCTTCCCCCCCTGTCTCTTTCACCTTTTCTCTGCCTTCTTCTTGTGAGGTGCTCTCTCTCATGTTAAGCTAAACATGCAAACACCAACAATGTTCATCATTGTCGTGTCTTTAGAGCGAGCGACCAGGGGGAAGTGAGGTGTTCGCCCATCCCACAGAAGAGGAAAAAAAAGAAAAGAATTGTCGCCCTGTTGCTAATTCCATGTTTGCAAACCTTTTGTGGCCATCCTCCCCAACGCCTGGGTATTTGCCATCCCAAAAAGCAAAAAAGTTGACCTCACTGGCTACACACCACCTCCATATTAGTCTGCAGTTCTTGCGCTGCAGGAACATGCACTCTCTCTTCTCATACGAATAATCTGTGTCCAAGCTCGCTCGAGATGCCGCCCAAGAAGTAAAGTCCTCAGCAATGCCAATCTAGCTCAAGGGTGCAATTTGAGGTGGAAGAATGGTAATCGGGGGCTCCAAGAGGGCAGCCTGGTTGGATGCATGCTTTGCATTAAATATCTCTCTCTGACTCGGCGAGCTGGATGAGTGAGAACACATGGGGTCGCTGCGCAAAAAATCATATTAGTCGCAGAGCTGCAAACCATGACAAAGATTAAACTCACTAGAACCTTGTTTTCAGTCATGACCTCGTAGAGACGAGGGAGGAAAGTCCGGAAAAGTCGCTCGTTCCAGCCCCCAGCCTCACCTCCAAGCTCATGTAGCTTGAGGAGGTCTTCCTGCGCAGGTGTCTTGACCACATTGCGGGCGATGTTGCGGAGAATCAGCACTGCACTGAGGGGAATTCCAGCCGCTTGAGGAGGAGCTGCGGGGTTCTGCTCGTCAGGAGCTGTGGCTGTCTCCTCAAAGTGGACCACAAGATTGTCACTAGGCTGGGGTCCAGCCTGTGCTTTCTTCTCGTTGATGACAATGCCGTTGAAGATCTGGCAGCAGTGAGTCTGAAGGTGGTGGCCCATCAGGGCAAGCTTCATCTTTGTGGGCTTCGGATACTTGGTACAGTCGGCCCACTGGCATCTGACCTCCTCCTCTTTGTTGTCGAAGCCACCCTGCTCGTTGCGTGCCAGCTTGAGGTGGACCGCAACAACATGGTTCCACATCTTCTCCTTGCTTCCAAAGAAGTGGCCGCATTTCTCATTTGGTCGACCAGACGTCGAGTCCCACAAGCATCGAAGGAAGACTTGGCCCTCAATGCCCACAGGTCGAACTCGGCATCGAATGCCATGAATGATGAACTTCTGCTGGACCTCTCCAGGAACCCCGCTGCCAGCCCAGACCTCAGCCTTGGAGCCCTTGTAGACCGAACAGCTGTTGCGAATGAAGTCAGCCGGTGTGATGAGGGGCTGGCCAATGGCCTGGAGCGCTGATTTGAAAGCATTTTGGTACGCCTGCCAGGCTGCAATCTGAGTAACAAAGGATTCCTTGTCCTCTTCGAAGAAGCACTTGACCCATTGGTTGCATCGCTCGGGCTCATCCAGCTTCAAGAGATCTTGCAGTAGGTCTTCGGGCATGGCAGCAGGCTCATCGGTCAAGGGCGACTTGGGCATGGGCTTCAACGGCGTCTCTTCCTGGTATCGCCTAGCATTGTGGGAAAGAAGGCGGACCAGGTGCTGAACCAGGTGCTCACAGTTGAGGGACTTGACCAGGTTGTCGACGTTGCTGACGACTGCCGTGTACTGATACAAGAAATCGAGACAAGCATCCTTCAGCTCGTCGTCGTTGAGCAGCATCAACTCGCCGATCTTGGTCAAAACGGCCGTAGGAACCTTGTCCAATCTGTTGGTAGCTTCGAGATTCATCGAGATGCGTCCGAGTGCGCGGAGAGTGGTGAGTATGATGCCGCGATCGTCAGAGTCGTTCAGAAGCCACATGAGAACCTTGTACAAGGGGTCGCTCGAGTCAATTTCAATGTAGGGGGTCAAAGCCTCGGCAATGTCGAGCATTGCATGCTTTACTTCCACCACCAACTCGTGCTCTGGAAGACTAAGCACAATGCAGATGAGGTCCTTGATTGGCAGGAACTCGGCCAGATGAGCGGCGTTCTCGCGGAGCTGAGACATATTTCTCAGCGTCAGAGCGGCCTCATTGATGAGTATCATCTTGTCGGCGAGCCTTGCGGGCACAATGAGCTCATTGACTTGCTTCGGTTCGAGATTGTCGATGCGATCCAGGATGTCTTCCGTTCCTTCATTACCATCGAGAGTGTCGAAACTGTCGGCAGCCACTTGAGACACCCAAGAAATCTTCCACTTCACATTGTAGAAGATGCTTCCAACTTCCAGTACCTTCTCTACCAGGCCTTCACTGAGCCCGGGAAACCCTTCGAACTTAAACTTGTCATGACGTTCGTACGAAATTTTGACCAGGTGGTATAGTGCGAACTGCTGCTCTTCGAAGGTGCCTGAGCGTAAGGCGTATAGACAACGGATGTAAATGTTCGGTCCGTCGTATCCAACTGAGCCCTAGTCAGCAAATGCAAACCACGTCTTAATCAAGGTACGTCTTACCTCCAGGATAGGGCCAACTACGGCGAGGGGGTTCCAGAAGGGAGCGTCTAAACTGGCGACGCCGAGCGAACTCGACCGGATTGTTACTCGGCGTATCAACAGGGCGCATTGGAAGGATACTGTGTTGCTGCTGCTGCAGAGAACGTGGGAGAAACGACTCGACACCGGTCGAGGTATTTTCGGCATCGGGCGGGTTGAAGCTGCCGCTCGGCCCACGAGGCGCCGCCCGAGGCTGATGTGGAAGAGGAACAGGAGTGTGCTGGACCTGCTGTGGAGTGACGTGATGGCCGCCTGGCTGACCGGTGGGATTAGGTGTGGCAGCATGGCCTAGCTGCTGGCCAGAAACATGGCGGGTTGGTCTGGAGGGGCCGGTGTCTGGCTGGAAAATGACTCTCTGGGGTGGGGCCTCGCGCAGGCCTCGTGAAGCTCGAACGCTGGATGTGGGAGCGGCATCTGGGGTTGGACGCTCTCGTGTAGGGGTGCCGTCATCTCCAGAAGCAGCCGCAGAGTCACCAACTGTGCCGCTATCGCGCTTGACTCCGCGGAAGTTCTCCCTAGTGCGGCTCAAAAGACCGCCACCCTTGGCCGACACATCCTCCAAAATGTCCTTGGGAGGGGGCTCCTTGCCATGAACAAACTTGATCTCATAGGCAGCAAGGTTCTTGTAGTACTTCTCCTTGAGAGAGAAAGCCGTCGAGGCTACGTTGGAGGAGTGTATGCCAAGCTGCTCAGCCATCCGGCGCCAAGCTAGCTTCTCATCGGACACTTTGTCGTAGCCGCCATTTGCAACAATATGGTTGAATGTCTTGTACAGATCAAGATAAACCGGTCCGACCTTGGGCTCGGTCTCGAGAGTCGTGCCTCGCTCCTGATGGTAAGCTCTCAGCTTGGTCATGAATTCCTCGTATTCGGGGGTTCGGCTGATGGCGTGAAGCTCAACCTCAGCTTCCTTTGGAGGTGCCATGTTGTATTGATCGCAAACTGTCGGATGCTTCATTAGTATGTGCGACAGTGACAGCATCATGCGGGGCAGAGTGAAGTGACTGACCACCTGTTGGAATATTTGGATGACTTGTCGAAGGCCGCGGCCCGTTAGTAAGACCACAAGACGCGCCGAGGGGACTCCTTCGGCAGGCAAGACAATGCCCAAAGAAAGAATGTTGCGACGTGTGTTTTCGAAGACGGGAAATGTAACGGGAGAACCGGCTTGATTTCTAAGTGAAAAGTCGCAAGTTCGCAGCACCCAATGGAGGGGGTCGAGTGTGCTGTTGCGCGGGTAGGTTCGGGGGACCTTTGCGATCAGTTAGTGATGCAGCACCGCTCGTCAACGGACCCAACCGTGTTTTGCCTTGCGCCAGTTACGCGACGTTGAAAATTCCCCTGTCGCTTTAATTCTTATCTCCACGTGACCACATCCCCTTATCAGACGGCATTGTGTGCCTGAGCTAGCAGATGATGCTCTTGCCCGAATCTGGTCCGGGCCCACTTGAGCTACACTTTTCTGGGGAGCTCAGGGCAGGGGGAGAGCAGACCCCTGCTTGGCACTTTCCATGAGTGTCCTCCACCCGATTTCGCCATCACCCTTTCTAACATCCTGCACTCCATCACGCGTGACACCGAGAGAGTCGACACTCTGATATTCGGGTCGCAGACCATCAATGCTCTACTCTTTCACCATCCTTCACTAATCAAGCAGCTGAAGCGCGAGTCGGTCGTTGATGGTATTTTGGGCTACGAAGCCGTAGGCTTTGCGGTTGGCTTCCCAAGAGTCGTTCTTGCGCCACCTCTCGCTGTATTGTTCCGTCATTTCACAAATCATTGACGTTAAAGCCTCGGAATATGGCGCCCAAACTCCAGGTTTGGGCATTTACGCTGGCCCATGCTTGCGTTCGCCAGAGATTATTTCATGAATATGAATGGGATACCATCTCACAATTGGAAAATGCCGTCATTACCATCAAACAGGAACGACTTCTGGCAAGGTTCATAGAATCAAGAGACCATCCTTCAAAGGAGCCAAATCACGTGCTCACAGTTCCTTTGCAAGGCCACCAAGCTGCAAGTCACCCCGAACTCCGCAACGTATGGGGAACTTCATTGCTAACGTGCAAACCAGCTCAGGTTAGGCCTTGGTAGTCGCGATGGTAACATCGCTCCGGAGTTCACCTACGCATTGAGGTACAAGCAGGAAACTGGGACTGTTAACATTAAGTTGAGAGCTGACGATGTACGAAGAAGTACTACTACTCATTGCTACTACCGAGGCTTACTATCTACAGATAACCAAAGAGGTAGCCCTTCAATTCAAGAACTCAAACGACCAGGACCAGGTGCTACGTCTTTTCCAAGGTCTAGGCTTACGTCTCGAGTCATACCGAGGGCCGCCGCGCCAACAGGTTTCTCAACAGCCGTCCTGGTCATCATCAATGGCCAGCAACTCCCAATCCATGTCCGCGAACCAGTCATTCGAATTCTCACGCAGTGCCACTTCTCTACGGCACTACAACTCTGACCGGCTGTCTTCGGTCCTACCGGATGAGAGAGATGCATCTTCACGTCCGCGCAGCGTACTTGCAAATGGTCAACGGCCTATGACTTCTCTCGGCCAACTCAGTGCAGCTAACCGGCAATCCTCTTTCTCATTGGGAGCCTCTCTTCCATCCGAGAGAGCACGTACCGCATCCACAGACCGGCGGGGAATGACAACACACTATATGCCCTCTCCACATAGGCAGTGTACACCGGCGCTCCTTTCAACATCTGCTACCGACCCAAGGCCACCGCAAAGCTATTCTCCGCCGCTTATCCAACGCCGGAACATGTATCTTAGTCCATCTGCCGAAAGCCTTTCAATCGATGAGGTTGCTCAATCAACATCGAGACCCGCCTCCAATGCCGAATTCCGAGACATGCTCCCGCCTCGACGTGAGCTGCCGTTCGTTTCAGGAAAGCAGGCGGAGTCAACCATCCCGAAGCGATCGGGCGAGCAGTCGGGGGATTTGAATTCGAAGCGCAGTTCTACGAGAGCGAGTCAGGGAACGGAATTCTACCAGCAACCGACACCACAGACCATTTCAAAGACCGGAATGTCGGTAGAGCAAGCCGAGAAGCCACCACAAAGAAGGCTGCTCGTTATCAAACGAAAAGACAACGACGGTGTGGAAAACGCGGTCGTAAAGAAACGGAAGTCCGATCTGCCTTCAAGACCAGTGTCCACGTCACCGATTCTATTGCCCATCGTCCCTTCTGCACCTTTCAAGCGAAAACCTATAGTTCGGCAGTCGGCCACATCCAGCAATCCGGACTATCCATCCTTCAACAGCGCCGCCCAGGAATATGACAATGTTGGGAGTGGATGCCTGGGCTCCGCTCTTACTTTCGATACGATAGAGTCTGGAGAAACGACCCCCGTGAAGGAGCTTCAAAGCACGGATGCCACGCACTTACGTGCTGCAGACAAAAGTTCAAACTTGTCAGGAATACACGTCAACCTAGACCCGATTTCTGCAACCTTGGCGATACAAAATCGCAACAGTGCCTCCCTTGAATTGATATCGACTAATACAGATCACAGCACGCAAACTTCAAGTGATTTGTCTGATACTTCGGCAAAGGATGACGATTTGTTTGTAGCTAAGCTCAAGCTGATGTGGGATATCCGAAGCCTTCAAGAAGCATGTTTTCAACGACTACTGGCCGACGCCAGAACACAACAACCAACGAATGAGATCGAAGTCTTTAAGGAACTGGAACAAAATGTCATTGATATATGCCAGGTCGCAATTGACCGCCACGGCCCAGCCATGGCCGATATACCTTGTGAGAAACTCGTAACCGCCATTATGGAACTGGAATATTGAAAACACTGCGCTGCAATTGGTGGTGTATTCGTTCCTGAAGGAAGGCTATTCGACTTTGCGCGGCATTTTGAGTCGGTTGAAATAAGGTTTACATTGCAAACGCCGGACGGAGCTAAATGGGACACTCAGCATGTTTTTCAAACGGACTAGGTAGGAGCTGCTTATGATCATTGAGATACCGGCCTCAGTATTCCCACTTCATGCCTAACCTACACTTGCACTTGCGCAACTCTTTGTTTTACGAGCTCACTTAAGAGCTGAGATGTCTGCTTGTTCGACAAGTTGGCACGTTGGAGTAGGGGTGATTGTGTATGAATCACCAAAGAGTGTGGGCTGTGTATGTGTCGGAGAAGATGAACTCGACAGAGGTGACGGTGGTATCCCCTCAATTGGCCCAGTCGATAGTTTCCTTCATGATCCGGATGCCTCCAGGGTGATCATGATCTGGGAGGCAGGATATGGTGGTTCTCGAATGTAGATGAACTCGACGAAGGACGCAAAACAAATCTCCCTGTCAGCCTCCTTTATGAAGGTGTAATCATTCATTAGGACGGTATCAGTGGCTTCAAGGTCGAGGAACCGACAGCGTTGCGCTGTCATCGATAGCAAACATCTCAAACAGGTCGACCTCGGAGACGGCGGTGACGAGGCTGCCGAAATATTTTGAAGTCGCCATGAAGGTAAATTTAGATCTCCAAGAAAGGGACTTGCGGCACTTGGCCTTGGGCCCGGTCGAGGAGGACAGGGGGCTTGCGGGGAGCTCCTGATCTTCTGGTTGTAGCGAGGCGAGCCGTTGTTTGTACACAGTGAGAAATCATCATCGGCCTCCTCGACGGTACACTCATCCGCATAGCGACCCTCTGGCATGTTGCTCGTCACGATGGCGAGGTCCTCGGGGTTGACCCGAGAACTCACGTCTCGAGCTCCAGCTCCCGGACTTGCGATAATTGCTCCGGGGCCCGGTGAGGTGAGGGTGAGAGTGAGGGTGAGGGACCAGTCGCTTAGGTGCTTCTTGATAAGGTGAGAAGGGCTTGTGGCGAGGATTATAGCCTCGAGAATGTTGCCGGTGTTGTCAGTGGCGTTCATGATGCCGTCCATCGCAATGGCAGTGTACTCCATATTTACCGAGGTATCAAGAGATCTCTAGTCTCCGGGACTTGCGTGAAAACAAGTTGTGCGGGCGGTTTGTTCACTGGGAGTTTGTTCTCAGCTTCCGACCTGAACTTCAATCGACCAGTGTTTGTGTAGCGAACATTTGGACGAAACAGGAATGTGGAGCAGAATAATGCAGTTATTGGCAGGGATATGCTACACAGCAAGCCATATGGGGATGAGTGTCAGAGTGGGAGCTGAGAGTCGAGGGCTTCTGTTTAGACTCTGAAGACGTTGCGGCTAAGTAACGGACGACCGTTGGGAAACGGTTCCCAATAAGCAAGTGTTATCGGAAGACTCCACGATAGGTAGTCTGGATAATTGCGAGTTAAGCAAAGTGGACCAATGTGAGGTGCCTAGCAGCAGTGTGGCGTTGTGTCCGGTTACTTCCACAGTCGCATTATTGTGAGTCGAAGTAGCTAAGTTTTCCAAGTCACTTAGATTTCGGTTGCGACTTGTATTGAACACAGGCAGCTACGCAGCCGGGTTGAGAGTCAGTGAAAAAGTAAAGCACTTTTTGAGGCTCGCGACGTTCTTTCATGACCCTTACTCCAACGAGGGTGCCCACGGCCTATTAGAATGTTTTAGACAGTTAGCATCAATGGACTTGTATCTTGAGTCTGCCCCTGAATTCTTCTCATAAACAAAATTAGCTCTTACAAGATGGGGCACATAGAATCATGCTTGAATTGGAATACATTTCTCGTTTCCGCTCCTGTTGATGCATCATGATGCCTCACTAGGGACTTCACCCGCAATGTCCCTCATGTGTCTCCCCTCAACAACGCAACACCAACCCAAGCCTCACCACCAACGCCGTCGATAAACTACACCCCAGATTATCCAAAATCGCATCCCTTACAGCTCAGACCTTGCTCTCTCCTTTCGCCCCCTCGCCACTACCCTCCCCGGCCTTCTTCTCATCAGTGGAAAACGACAAGCTTACACTGTTGACGCAGTGCCTCTCGTCCGTGGGCGTGTCGAACCCCTCGCCCTTGAAGACGTGCCCCAGGTGACCGCCGCAGTTGGCGCAGACAATCTCGGTTCTCGCCATGCCGAAGGCGCGGTCCTCATGGCGCACAACGGCGCCGGGCAGCGAGTCGAAGTAGGCCGGCCAGCCGCAGCCCGACTTGAACTTGTGCGTGGCCTTGTACAGCGGCGCGGAGCACCCGGCGCAGGTGTAGACGCCTTCTTCGGGATAGTGCTTGTCGAATTTGCCCGAGCCGGGGGGCTCGGTTCCTTTTTCGCGAAGAATGCGGAATTGTTCTGGTCATGACGGTCAACAACACTCATCTCATCCACGAGCTTCCAAATACCATAGCAAATCATCTCACAAGGCCCGGTACCAAGTCTGAAGTTTAAAATTTGAAATTGCGAGCCGAGACTCGTGAGATACACCGAGGCAGTGAGAACAAGATTGCGTACCCTTGTTCAGAACAGCCCGCCACTCGTCGGCGGATCTATTGTCAGGATACGACATGGTATCTTTCTGCGATGCGGAAGAGCCAAACAAAGCGCCCAAGGACGGGATTGAGGACATAGAAGCGCGGAGCGGGCGTGCGGCAGCGTAAGGAGCCTGGGCACGAACGAACTGCGCGGCGCGGACGCGGGTGAGGTTGGAGAAAGTGAAGACGAGTGTGGAGATGAAGGGTGAGAATCGCATTTGCAATTTCTCAACCGTCGTGTCTTTGAAAATGTACTTGGGGCGAGCTGCAGGAGTCCCTTCACGAGGTTGGGTGAGATGTCAAATTGGTTCGGCGGGGGTCGTGAGGTTTAAATGAGGAGACTACGATAACGTCGTGATGCTATGCGTCTGAAGGATGTCACAGCATGGGAGGGGTGGTGATGAGGCAAGTGACAAATCGGATCCCCGGGGGGGGGGGTCAACGACTTTTGGCCAGTTGGGTGGGTGGGTCTCAGACAATTGCGTGAAGCTCCGCCACAGCGGCACTACAGCGCCACACTATCTGACTAATGTAGGCAGGTAGGTATGGAATCATGAGCTGGTGGGGCGGACCGGCCGGAGCTTCTATCCCTATTATTGCCACCTTCCAGTGAACATCAACATTAGCATCAGCACCGGTCACAGATCAGGACTCGATATCTCAAATGGCTTGGTTTTGGGAGGGGTTTTTTATGCAAAAGCACACCTCATGCACCTGTTAGCGCCCTCGAAACGGCCGCTGACAATTACCACAGCCGCCCAAACGGTGCCCACAGGAGTTTTCGGACTCGGAGACAACTTCACTTTTCGTACACCCCCCCACCCAATCGTTCACTCTTCCCGAACGCCGTTCTGCCTCACATGCTCAAGCTACACCCAAGTCTTTCCATGTACTGGTTCGCGCTTAGAAATTCTCCTTCCCGGCAAATCTCTCGTTCTGCACAACCTCAACCCAGTAGTTGTCAGGGTCCAGCAGGAAGGCGACGTTCTTCATGCGACCGTCAGTAAGGCGTTTCTTCCAGTTGCACTTCAAGTCCTCAAAACGTGCGCAAGCGGCGTTAATATCGTCGACCGTGACACCTGCACGCCCCCGCGTCGTTAGCTCTCGTGTCCTCTCCAACATCTCCTTGCAGGGGGAAGAAAACTCACAAATGTGCCCAAAGCCCTGAGGCTGGTCATTGCCGTTGTGGTAGCTGAAGCTCTCGTCTTTCTCGGTGCCGTGGTTCCATGTCAGCTCGAGGACACCCTCGCGCTGAGCCTGGCTCTCGCCCTCTTTGAGGTCGCCGTAGGCCAGGAAGAAGAGCGTGAAGTCGCTGGACTCGTTCTTGCGGATCAGCGTCATGCCAAGGACGTCCTGGTAGAACCTGAGAGACTTTTGAGGGTCCTTGACGCGAAGCATCGTGTGGTTCTGCCAATCTGTCAGTTTTGGTCGCCCCTCTTCCTGCTACTCATGCCGAGGTGCTCACCATTCTGTACGTGGTCACATCCGTCTCCTTAATATTCTCCGTCTGCTCAATCGGCTTCTGCCCGATAATCTCTACCCAGTACTGGTCAGGGTCCAGCACGAATGCAATGTGGCGCATCTTGCCGTCCGACAGCTTCTTCTTGAACGCGTAGCCCGCGTCTTCCAGGCGCTGGCACGCTGCCTGGATGTTGTCGACGCTGATGCACGTGTGACCGAAGCCGCGGTGCGGCTCCGTGTTGCCGTTGTTGATCTTGTACTCCGGGTCATTCTCGGTGCCGTAGTTATGGGTCAATTCGATGATGCCCTCGCGGTCAAAGGCGCTTTTGTTCGCCGATAGCGCGTTGGGCGAGTCGTAGGCAAGGAAGTACAAGTCGAACTTGGCCTCGGGCTGCTGGATCTGCTTCACGACCTTCATGCCGAGGGTCTCATAGAATTTGACTGGCGGTGATCAGTAAGAGAAGCTGAGACGCGCCCGTGGTGAGGGTTTACTGCATACCCGAAGCCTTTGGGTCTTTCACTCGGATCTTGGCACATGGTCAGGAGAGAGTAGATGCCGATGCGGGGGTTTCACGCTTACCATCGAGTGATTGAACTTGTAGTTCTTGACATCCGTTGTGGCAGTCATGGTGGTAAACTGGCTGGTTCGTCCTGAGCGTGCCGAAATCAATCAATACACAAGCCCATGACGCGGAGAGGTGTGAACAGCGTCCAGACTGTTATGTCTCACCTAGATTGGCCGTGAGCGTGTTTTGAACAAGCTTAATTCTCTGTAGGGCTCTAAGAGAGTTCATAGAAGCAATGGGTTCATGCAGCAGGTGCTATGAGGAAATTGCAGCGGGGAGGAGATTTCGGGGATTGTAGCTTGTGAGACGGAGCTTTTTTCCGGATTGAACCTGCAGTGTGTGGTGCATGAGAGCTCCTAACAAGAGCCTACCCCGCCATCAGAATGCGGGCCCCTCAAAAACTCCCGCTGACGTCAATATGAAGCCAATGAAAGAGCAGTACTATTCGATCCTGGCTGATGACAAGCCCCGTACCCGGCCCCGACCCCGGGCACGGCACAACTCTCCACTCGGGTCTCGGCAAGGCGTGGCTGTCACGTCGATTTGCATGTCACAGAATGCGGT
The DNA here is from genome assembly GCA_006783085.1 of Colletotrichum shisoi. Lineage (NCBI taxonomy): Eukaryota > Fungi > Ascomycota > Sordariomycetes > Glomerellales > Glomerellaceae > Colletotrichum > Colletotrichum shisoi. The sequence goes on along the minus strand of PUHP01000030.1, from coordinate 4,989 downwards.
ACGAATTTGTGTCACCACTCCTGAGTAATGCCCGATACAATCTATTTCGCAACCTACCTACGCAACCATTGAAGTTGTATCTCGTGGAGAACGCCTAGCTTTCACTAGCATTTTCAGAACCTGCCGTCGGATCCAATTTCTAGCCAGAAAGCAACTAACCCAATTTACCCCTAGATATAGTACATTGTGTTTTTCAAGTTCTCATGCACTCGTCTGGCTGTGGTCAGGCCGGAAGCACCACTGATGCTTGATGCTGTGTCCGAGACATCGAAGTGCTCAGGACGGTGCACGCGGGCTCGTTCGCACACGATGTCCGCGTAGTATGCGGGCGGGCAGATACTGACGGCCTTGGTAGCTCGGCCGAACAAGTAGCACAAGTCGTGCGTGAGCTTCTCTAAGTTGTTCGCAGCCGCGTCACCAACACCGTACTTGTCACGGAAGACCTCGTCCAAGAGCACCGTGTAGTGCGCCGGGCGAGCGGTCCCCTTCAGAGCCGTGTGGGCTGTGAGGAAGAAGTCCCAGTAACGAGCCTGCGTGATGCCGCGGTCAACGACAGTGCCGCTGCGGATGTTGCGCGACTTCGGATCCATCGTCTGCTCTGAGGTCGGATAGAATCGAGTCTGGTGACGCTTGACAGACACAATGATCGACATCTTGGGTTTGCGGCCGGCTTGGTATAGCTTGGAGCATGCCTTACGGATCATGGGCAGCTCGACATCGAGAACCTGCGTGAACTGTCCCTCAGAAACACCGTCTCGGTAGATGATGATGTACTCCGGCAGCTTATTCTGGTTGTGCTTCATCCAAAGTCGAAGACGATCCTCGAAATGACCAGTCAGTTCATCACCCAACATCTCTTGGCGACTACTCTGCTCCCACGACACTGCGGGCCACTGTCCCATGTCCTTGTCGATACTCGCCACCAATCCAACCAGACTGGGCGCGGCATTTTTGTCGTTTGGCATGTTTGTGGGATGGGTCACATCGTAACCGACTACCATGGTAGTGCCGGCTTTGATGATATCGATAGGGTTCTTGATGATGTGGTTGACGCCTCCGTTCTTCAAGTTCCACTTGAGTCCGACATTGGCGTAAGTCTGCGGACTATCCTTCATGAAGGTTTTCTCCACCACACAGATCGTGTGGATGCCGTATTGCGTGTCCGCAAGCTTCTTGATGATGCCGTAGAGTGCAGTGTCTTGTCGCGGAAGAACGACGAGCAGGAAAAAGTTCATCGTGTTGCCCTTGAGATGTTGCTTCAGCTTGTTGAAGTAATTGTCAATAGGCGCGTCGTAATTGCCTTGGCTGACGGGAATTTCTCGCTGCTGTCCGTAGGCGGTTTGCTGGTTGATTGGGATTCCACTAGTTTCGAGGAAACGAGCAAAGTTTCCAACAATGGCCGCCACCTCGGGGGTTTGATGCTGCCGACTACCGTCCAGGATGCGCACCCACGTCCAAGCCTCAATCCTGCGTCCAGACTTCGCGACCTTGACGCCGGTCATGTTCCAAGAGCCTGCTCGAGCGGTAACGTCTTTATTCTTGTAGGACACGGGAGGCGGGATCAGCTCGCGGCCGTTGACTGTAAGAAGCTTCTTGTCTACCTTAAGGCCGAAGTCGTCGAGAAGCTTGTCGTCAAAGCCCAATGCCGAACAGCTTTCAAAAGTCAGGGAAACGGCGTTGGCAAAGGGAGAGCGGCAAGCAAAGTCGAGCATCGCCGTGGTCTCCTCGCCAGTGAGCTTTGAACGAACAGCTTGGCCAGGCATGATGGTGCATTGCTCGGCAGGGAAGAACACAGGCTTGTCGCGCGTTCCGAGGTTGACAAGAGGCATCGTCTTATCGGGCGCCGTGCCGTATTTCCATGTCCAGTATTGTTCAACGGTGTAGAAGCCGGGCTCCTTGTTGTTCATTACTTTGTCCTTTCCCTCGGGCGGCTGCAGGTTGAACTTAACCTCCTGAGGACCGCCGTGATTGAATTCCGGGCGGAACAAGACATCCCTACCCAAGACTGTCTGGGAAACCTCAAACCTGTCTGCAAGACCAAGAACAGTCTTCTTGCCCGTGATCTCCTTGTTGTTGGAGTCTCGGAACTTGACCGCGACGCGAGTGCGAGCCAGAAACTTAGACAGAGTACGGAGGCGCATTCGAGCAGCCTTGGCTTTGGCTGGATTGCCGTCACCAAAGACGTTGGTGACATTGAACCAGTGGCAAAGCTCACGGACGTTGACCGGGGTCTTGAAAACACCGTGGGTGACGTTGACGTTCAGAAGCAATCTTCCGGTGCCGAGCTTGACACTCTGGAAGTAACCCCGAATGGCGGTGAGGGGGTCGTTATAACCAAGCTGGGCGCTGGCTGCTCCGGGACCCCACGGGAAGAAACGACCCTTGCCAATAGCAGTGACCTGTTCACTCGCCCGTGGAGTATAACCCAGAATAACGCCAAGGGCGTCCACAGACGTCGCGAACCTGGGAAAGTTGACTTCGTCCGGGTCGCTCTTATCGATCATTGTCTTCAAATACTCCTTCATGTCAGCCAAAGGAGCTTCCGTCTCACCAACGATCTTGACGGAATATGTCTCCTGGCGATTGGAGCTCTCCTGCTTGAAGACAACATGAATCGGGTTGATCGCCAACTTGAGCTTCTTGAGCGAGACGAGCTGACTCTTGAACTCGGTAGCGACAATGGCGCCGGGTTCGAGTTTCCGAAGTTCCTCGAGGGCATTTTGCAGGATGATCTTCAGCTTGCGAGCGGGAATTGTGGCAGGGGAACCGTCGCCACCACCATCCTGGACCTTCTCTTTGGCCTTGCCTTTGACCTTGTCGGTGCTGGCGGGCTCCTTCTCTTTCGATTCGCCCTTACGAACCTCGAGGTTGTATCGATAGATGACGGTAGGGTTGACGGTCAAGCGGAAGTAGTTAGCCCAAAGAAGAACTTTGTTGCCCAAAGTGCCGTAAGCAGGACGACGGGGCATGAGAGCGGCTGCGTTAGCCTCGGTGATCTTCATGTTGCTCATCTTCTTGACGAGGCTGGTGTCCTTCGCCTGGTGGAACCTGATGATCTGATTTTCGAGCTCAGTTATACCGCTGTCGGGTTGAGGAATTGAGGGAGTGTTTTGACTAAACAACCATTAGTTGATTCGAGAGATAAAGTTGCAATGCTGAACGTACCCGTAGAAAGATCCCTCGCCGTCAAATGGTGGAGGGCGACCGCCACGGCCACCTCGGCCGCCACCTCGACCACCACGGTCAAAACCACCGCCTCTGCCTCCGCGATCGCCTCCGTAACCACCACCGCCGCCTTGGCCACCTCGGAAGCCTCCGCCACGATCTCCCCGGAAGCCGCCGCCGCCGCCGCCGCGGTCTCCTCTGAATCCACCACCACCGCCGCGATCTCCTCTGAATCCACCACCACCACCGCCGCGATCTCCTCTGAATCCACCACCACCACCGCCGCGATCTCCTCTGAATCCGCCGCCACCGCCTCGGCCACGGCCGCCGTCGCCGCGACCACGGTCACCCCGGCCACGACCACGGCCTCCACGTCCATAGTCCTCCATTGGATGGATGCAAGTCTGGTAGGTAGAAGTCCGATAAGGAGTGTTGAGTTTGATCCAAAGAGAGTAGTGAAGTGTTGATGTAAATTAGAAGAGGGTTTAATCACGCCGGGGTAGAGAAGTTAATGGTATATCTGCAAAGTTATGGCCTATGTGTTCTTGCGGGAGGCCTGTCTTGTGTGTCGGAAAGAGGAGAGCATGGGTCGGCGCCTGCCTGCTTGCTGCCAAACGGATTGGGTGATGCCGATTGACAGCAAATATGATGCTGTAAACGAATATTTGAAGGTTGTGGCAAATGTTGGAGGCCGTGCAAGGCAGTGAGGTCGCGGTGTAAGAGATTGGGGAGGTTACCTGTAGGATGTGAGGGACAGGCTGAAGTTGGACAACCTATGGGCGTTTGCGTGGAGTTAAGTGGAATTTACGTTTGACCTTTATGGGCCCCAACACACAGGCTGAGTCATCGGCTAAAGGTCACCTTTCTTTTTCACAAACTTTCTCAGCAGTTACTGTTTGCTGTAACGCCCTCAGGGGCTGGCACATTTACCTGGGCAACTGGGGTGGCTTCGATTAGACCTCAGCAGTTGCCTGCTAGGTGAAGCAAGGGCCTAATAGCAGGATAATAACAACCAAGGGATTGCTGATTGATGGAAATGAGGCAGTCCAAATATAAGAAGGCTTGCGGTGCCTAGCCTCCACTAACCAACAAAGGCAAAGACGTTAGTTACACTGCGCTGCGTTGGGAGCGTTCGAAATTAAATAACGCGTCCGTGCGTAAATAGGAAATCAACGAATGTCACGTACTGCCCCCCTAGCAAGGGCCAGCCAAGGGGCAACCTCGCAAAAAGGCCACATCTACGTATATTCAAGTATCTAAATAGCTTTAATTAAACTATAACGACAACAGGATGCTACTAAAATAACTGTTGAAAGTTTGGGTGCAATTGTGTGTATTGATGTGTGTCGATGTGTGTCTCCAGAGCAATTCTTGCCCCCTATGTCCTTGGTCTATGTGGGTATGTCCCTCAACACTGAAAACCCCACTTTTAGGTGGCCAGATCCATCCTATCAATGTTTCTGACATTTCCCGAGCGAGGCTGTGCATTGGCCTTCCGGATCCACCTTTCTGTTGTCACGTGGGCGGCCCGAGGCCACTACTTTTGACACACCCCCTCAGGCTAAAGCTATTCGCAGATTCAGCCTAATAACTAAGTAGTAATTACTACCCCTTTTCTCCTGTTAACAACAAATAGCAAGTACTACCCCTTTACGCCTGCTAATATATATTTAATTGTAGTTAATTATTAATAACTAAAGCTAGAGTAGATGACGTAGTAGGTTTACCTCTTACTTATTAGATGGTTGTAAGATAGCAACTTGTAATTAAAGCTCTTAGGTTTAATTCCTAGCTAAGGTAAAAAGACAAATTTTATAGTTATCT
>PUHP01000029.1:12752-60102 GCA_006783085.1 Colletotrichum shisoi | reverse complement strand
GGGGGGGGGGGGGGGGGGGGGTGGGGGGGGGCGCTTTAACGATTTGTCGCGTGTGAAGCTCTGGCCCAAGAAGGCTGCAGAAAAAAGGTTGCGGCCTGGTCGTTGAGGCTGGAATCGCTATCTTATCGATCGAGTATCGCTTATCAAAAGACCGGCCCGGTCCCGGTGTGAGCGGTACGTACTCGGGTCTTTCGAGGAAACCAGTCTCATCCGAGTTCATCTTGAAAGAAGAGTCATAAATCTTTTTTTCTTCTCTAGTCCCGGGACCATTTTGCATAAAGGGCTTGGCTTAAGGGGAAAGATTTCTCCTGGTTCCTACGTTCTTTTCCAATTTCTGTGTAGAATATTTTATGCTGCCAAGACAAGAGGCAGGTCCCCATTCGTACGTGCTACCACCCAGTCCACCACCGGACTCGGCCATCTCCGCTGAGTCACCAATCAAATCAACTGTCCCCCCATTCCGTCTGGGCTGCTTTCGGTGAGCCGGTGAGCGACCCCGAGGCGTTACCCCTCCATGAATTTTACCCCCACCACGAAATATCAGCCACTCGCAGCATTTGACTCACGATACATCAGGACCATCCTGCCCATCGCATACTCCCCGACCTCTTGATCGTCTCAATTGGATCATAAAATCGCCACCATGAAGGCCGAGGAGCTCCTGACCCTTCCCACCGCGCTGGCCGGCGACTTCAAGTCGATCGAGCCGCACCTTCGCGCTCTCGACAAGCACCTGACGCTTCGCACCTTCGTCGAGGGCTACTCGTTGGGAGAGACCGAGACCAAGATCTGGCAGACTCTCAAGCTGAACAAGGTTGCTATGGGCTTCATCCGCAAGGGAACTCTGGCCAACCTCACCCGTTGGTACGTCATGACCGTCGCCCCTCCCCGTTCCTCGTCTGTTCTGGTGTCCTCAGAAAGCTGACGGCACGATCCCCAGGTTCACCTTCATCGAGACCACCCACCCCGAGATCCAGGCCGAGACGAACGCCGCCGATGCTGAGCGCAAGGCCAAGGTTGCCGCTGCCAGCAAGAAGGGCGCCAACTACTCGCTCTCTCTCCAGAACGCCGAGGCCGGCGTCGTTACCCGTTTCCTCCCCGAGCCCTCGTTCGTGCCCTTCTACCCATGGTCGTTCATGACACATGACAAGCAACCCACCGCTAACTACGCAACACCAGAGGATACCTTCACATCGGCCACGCCAAGGCGGCGCTCCTGAGCGACTACTTTGCCCACGAGGCCTACAACGGCAAGCTCCGCCTCCGTCTCGATGACACCAACCCCGCCAAGGAGAGCGAGGAGTTCCAGGACGCCATCGTTGAGGACCTTAAGATGATGGGCATCACCCCCGACGCACTCTCCTACACCTCGGACTACTTCGACTACCTCTACGAGACCTGCGTCCGTCTCCTCAAGGAGGGCCACGCCTACGCCGACGACACGGAGCAGGAGACGATGCGCAATGAGCGCACCGAGGGTATCGCATCCAAGTGCAGAGACCGCAGCGTCGAGGAGAACATGCGCATCTTTGAAGAGATGAAGAACGGCACCCCCGAGGGCCTGAGCAACTGCATCCGCGCCAAGATCTCCGTCGACAACGTCAACAAGGCCCTGCGAGACCCCGTCATCTACCGCTGCAACATCGAGAACAAGCACCACCGCACCGGCGACAAGTGGAAGATCTACCCTATGTACGACCTCGCCTGCCCCGTCGTCGACTCCCACGAGGGTGTCACTCACGCCCTCCGTTCCACCGAGTACACCGACCGCAACCCCCTCTACCAGTGGTTCATCGACACCCTGAAGCTGCGCCAGGTCTACATGCACGACTTCAGCCGCATCAACCTCGTCCGCACCTTCCTCTCCAAGAGAAAGCTCGCAAAGATCGTCGAGAAGGGCACCGTCTGGGGCTGGGACGACCCGCGCATGCCCACCATCCGCGGTGTGCGCAGACGCGGCATGACCATCCCTGCCCTCCGCGAGTTCATCATCAAGCAGGGGCCCAGCCGCAACGTCGTCAACATGGACTGGGCGTCGTTCTGGAACATCAACAAGAAGGTCATCGACCCTGTTGCGCCGCGTCACACTGCCATCCTCGAGAAGGACGCCGTCAAGGTCAAGGTCATCGGCGCCGACGCCCCCGCGGCCCCGCGCACCGAAGACAAGCCCAAGCACCCCAAGAACCCCGACGTCGGCACCAAGAAGGTCGTCTTCTCGAGCGAGCTCATAATCGACCAGGCCGACGTCAAGAGCTTCAAGAAGGACGAGGAGTTCACCCTCATGGGCTGGGGCAACGCCTTCGCGCGCGAGATCGGCGCGACGGACCCCATCACCGACCTCACGGTCGAGCTCCACCTTCAGGGCGACTTCAAGACGACGGACAAGAAGGTCACCTGGCTCTCTACGGCCGGCACCAAGCTCGTCAAAGCCGAGCTCTGGGACTTTGACTACCTCATCAACAAGGACAAGCTCGAGGAGGACGACGTGCTCGAGCAGGTCCTCAACCCCAACACGTCGACCATGGAGACGGCGTGGTGCGACGCCGGCGTCGGCGAGCTTAAGAAGGACGACATCATCCAGCTCGAGAGGCGGGGCTTCTTCCGCGTCGACAAGGGTCTCGACGAGGGCGACGTCGTTGTTCTGTTCAACATCCCCACCGGCAAGGCCAAATAAGTCGTGTCAGTTTTTTTCCCCACCATTTTGTAGCTAGATACAAGATCATGAAAGAAATGATGAATTGAAGCATGAACTCAAGAGGACGGGGCGTCCTGCTATACTGCGTTTCGAATGTGATTCTATCCTACCTATGTCGGAAACGATAAGTAAGACGGGATAGGGGCGCATAGCTACGCTTGTGGCGGGCGAGTGTGTTACTTCCCGCCTGACATCATTAAACACACTTTCAACTTGTCTCTGCGAACGGAATTAACACCGCAAACCTCCAAGAGATCGCTGTTCCAGGCTAGTTTCAATGCGATTGATGGAATTTCTCTGGTAGAACACCAACGGCAACCGAGGGACCTAGTCCTATGTTTCTGATGAGAAGCTGGACATTGACCAGTATGGAGAGACAATCAGACCATTGGTAGATCAGCTCACTGTAGCCACTCCAGCTCCCCGGTGGTCTGCGGAAGAATGGATTGTTGGAGAAGGGTGGCCAAGAAACACCACGAGTGACTGGCCTAGACCGCCGGTCGTCATCGTCAGGCGACTCACCCCACAGCTTTCCCGCATCCTGACTGCAAGAATCGCCCACTGCGGGGGGTTCCGCGGTTGCGTACAGGTCTTCCTTCAAGGATCGGCTGCAGACGAACTGGACATACCTGACGTCGAGGCTCATATTGCGGTTACGAAAGAATGTCCCTAGAACCCATCTCGTCTTCTCACGTTTTGATAGGAGCTGCAAGCCGGATAGACCATCTCTCTCCCTTTCTGGCGCAGCATCCGCAGCATCGGCCTCGCCTGGTAATAAAGGAACCTCGTCAATACCCCGTGCCGCCGGACCAGGCGAGTGGAAAGACAATCATCAGCCAAGGTCAGGAAAGGCCCTCATGGGACGACGAGCCGTGCCTGATGGTGTTCCGTTTTCTCACTGACAAGCATCGGTAGAGCGAGCTGCAATACCGATTCCCACCAATCCTCCGTCCATGTTCGCCTAGTCAAGTAGCCAACTGCTCCGCCCAGTTATCTTGTCTTTTCCTATCTCATCATCAAGGTCCTCATTGGTAACCTTATCGGAGCCTCCAGCCCAGCCTCCTCATTATATGATCCGCTATTATCACAACCAACCCATCTTCTACAAAGTCATTTCCTTCCTATCGACCTTCCAGCTATCGCCCCGGAGCCTGATTCACCATGGCGGAACCACACAACACTCCGTATCCGCCCGCAACGCCCCAGTCGCAAACCCCTCGCTCCTCCTCGCCGGACCAAACCCACTCCCCCATTGTCCTCCGGCCGAACCCGGACGTCGCAGCTCCAGCCTCTGCTGCACCGCCCGCAGCAGCGATACGCACAAACGGCACGTACACAAAGCCCAAGGTGCTCCACATTGGCGACCCGATCAAATACAACCCGGACACCTACGCCGCCTTCTCGGCGCAATGCGACATCATCCGCCCCACCACGCCCGAGCGCCATCGCCCCGCCTTCGCCGCCGCGCTCCGGGACGGCAAGTGGGGCGACTTCTCCGCCGTCTTCCGGCCGTTTTGGGGCACCGGCGGCGAGATGGGCAAGTGGGATGCCGAGCTAGTCCCGCTGTTGCCCGCGAGCTGCCGCGTCTTTGCGAGCGCCGGCGCTGGGTTCGACTGGGCCGATACCCGGCTTCTCGGTGAACGGGGTGCGTGTTGTCTTCGTACCATCGGTCCTCAACCCTGTAACTTTAGTCATGGGGTCCGGGTTTTGAGGGAAACGGTTCTGAACATCTCCGGCTGACGATACACAGGCATAGTGTATTGCAACTCCGGCCTTGCCGCCGCCGAGGCGGTGGCAGACTTCGCCGTTGCCCTCGTCCTCTCCACCTTCCGCCACCTGCCGTGGTGCATGTCCGCCGCCGCCGACCCCGTCGCCTTCCAGGACTGCCACGCCCGCGCCACCGCCGCCTCGCACACCCTGCGCGGCCACGTCCTCGGCCTCATCGGCATGGGCAACATCGGCCAGCAGATCGCCCAGCGGCTCGGCGTCGGCTTCGGCATGCGCGTGCACTACTTTGACATTGTGCGCAAGGACGCCGCCGTCGAGACGCAGGTTGGCGCGACGTTCCACGAGACCCTCGAGTCGCTGCTCGGGGCCTCGGACTGCGTCGTGCTGTGCACGCCCGCGGGCGACAGGGTCATCACGGCCGAGTCCCTGGCGTGGTTCAAGCCCGGGGCGCGGTTCGTCAACATCGCGAGGGGCAGTCTCGTGGACGAGGACGCGCTGGCAGACGCGCTGGAGTCCGGGCGGGTCGGGACCGTTGCGCTGGACGTGCACGACGACGAGCCGAGGCCCCATCCGCGTCTGCTGAAGCTGGCCGGCACCAAGGCCATGCTGACCTGCCACAACGCCGGCGGCACGGTCGAGACGCACAAGGGGTTTGAGGAGCTGAGCATGCGGAACATCATGGCCGTGCTGGGCGGGGGCAGGCCCGTTACGCCGGTGAACTTGCACTACCTGAAGAAATGATATCGTCGGTGCTTTAACAATTACCAGAGGGTGTGTTTACAGCGGAGCTACACAGGACGGGATAGGGATAAAGCTGCGCATGAAGAGTCCCAATAATATAACAGTACCACCTCCGTTGTTGCTCGGGAAACCCTCTCGAGTATCGGATGGACAGCTTGACTGTCTCTTAACTTCGATTGGAACCACGACCTTCCCACGCCAACCACACCTGCAGGCCACCCTCGATACTCTGGACAAGTCCGAAAAGTGTGGTGCGGACAAACACCATGATTGCCACCCAGAAAGTATACCACTGGACAACGTTGCGTCGGTCATTCCACCACTGGGCCAGAGTGCGGGGGGTGGACTCGTCGAACGCCTGCTTCAGTATAAGAAGCCGGTCGTGCCAGAAGAAAAACCTCTCAAACCGTCTGTCTCGAGACCTCAATGACCCACACGAAGCCAAGCTTCGGTCGAGTTTCCTGGTGTCGATTTCTGTCTGGAGCCACTTCCTGGACTTGCTGTCGTTCTCGGGGAACAGCAAAGTCAGGGTCCTGATCGTTTCTTCCATGAGGCCCTCGGGGAATATTCCTCTTGCACAGCTAGGACGTGACCCTGTCAGCAAGCCCTTCCCAAGCTCCCGTTGACAAGGGAGGGCCTAGTCACCTTTTCTGGAACTTTAGAAAGCTGGCACAATGAAATAAAAAGACGGTCCGGTCGTCATCCGCTAGTATCAGATGGTCTACTAGGTTCGTCGTCCATTTAACGTTGATGCCTCCGACGCGGCTTAAATTTCGAGCCGTGAACAGTCTGCTGAGCCGCGTATTGCCCGACTGAAGGACTGGTCCTTGACGTGCGAAATGGCTCTCCACCGAGCCCTTCAGGGTCTGATCCGCAGCCCAGTCGAGAAGATTTGACCCCGAAACGCCATACCTATGGCCTCCGACATTGGTCATCAGAAGCAAGCTTGCGCAAAGGGCAAGGGTGTTTCCGACTCGTTCTGGGTCGGGCGTCTCACTGCCTGTCCGTTCTTTGGCGAGGCTCGATACTAGTGTCTCCTTCGGCACCTCTCCGAGTATTCTCTTGGAAACACCAATCAGCTCGGAGTGCTTCTTTGCCGTCACGTGGATTCCGCCATTGTGCAGAAATTGCCGGCAGCGGGCGGAGTGATATTCAAAGTATGGCTGCATGTTGGGCATCTGCGAGAGGTCGGGCTGACATGCCTCCCAAAATTGGCTTAGTATTGATTGCCTTACCGCGAGAGGTAGGTAGCATCCCAAGAAGGGGTCTTGACTGGCGGCCATGGGCTTGGTGCATCGAGGCTCGAGGGAGCCGGTGACTAACTAATCAAGAGCATGTCCTCGGGAAGGGGAGGAGACGGCAGGAATGCCAGCACTTATCCCATCAACCGCGGCAAGGCTACATACCCACTTTTTACCCCACAGTACAAATCTCAATGCAACAGCATTTTCCCCTATGTTTTTTACATAGTATTGCTACTAAGCCTGTTAAAGGCTAGATTATTAGTTACCTTCTACTATAGGTAAAGATAGCCTTAGATAGAAGTTGTTGGATTAACGGGGGTAATTATTAGGGTTAAAAGTGCGTATATTTAGTGATCTGTGTGTGTAACTTCTGCGTTGCCCTTGCGCCCGGCCTTTGCCCTCGACTTAGCCTGTAGGAACCCCTTTTCTGGGTGCCTAAGGCCTCCACGAGGCCTACTGCCTGGGACGGAGCCTGTAGTAGTCCCCTCGCTAGGCGCCGATAGGCTAGCTAAGTTCAGGCCGAAATATCCGTCCCAAACGGGGAAACCAACCTATCTGCTTGACTGGTTTGAAGGTGAAATTCAGCCCAGATTCAGCTCCCTTGATTAGATTCGTATCGATTCGAGTCTCGCGGCAAAAAACGCCTTGTGTGGCAATGCCCGCATGAGGCGTGGCAGTGCCTGCAGGATAGTCCATATTGAACTGGTTGCGGCAGGGCATTCTTTAGGCTTGACGACATAGGTAATAAAACCGAAAGCCCTCTCCAAAACTAGATCTCTCTGTTCCCGCCTCGTTCTCACTTTTCTATGTCCAGCGACCACTCTTTTTGAGAAAGCTCGTTATTGCGGTTCATATTCCATGTCTGGTCCCATCTCACGTTCGTATCGGCGGCCAAACAACACATGAGACCACAGGTCACCGAATTAGGATGGTCTTCTCGGCTCGGCATCCCCAAACCTGGCCTTATGCTCCGGAATCGACAGGGAAGCACTTGGGTCTCCTGGACGTCGGGAGCAAGAAGATCAACTATTTTGCGGCGCAGGGCAGCGCTCGCTCTGTTTTCCAAAAGTTGAGCCGGGATCTCTGCAGCTACCTGGAGAGCAACGTCGAAGAGCTGCAGGAGTCGGACGCCCACATTGGGCTCTCTCTATACATGGTTGGGAAACAAGCCGAGAGAAGCAAGCCGATAGTGATGCTGGTGTCGGAAGACGCCGTACTTCGAAAGACCGCTTTTCGATCAGTTCGAGACAAGAGTGGCATATTTCGCCGCTACCCAGGGTTCGAGCTTGGCCATATGCCGCTTCAGGCAGAGTTCCAAGACTTCCGCCCATTGGCTGCAGACCCGACCGATCCTTGTCTTTTCCAACGGCCAACGGGTGAGAGTTCTATAGGAATAGTGGTAGACGATCACGTCGATTCGATATGCAAGAAGCTCATCTCTCGAGAGGCGAAAGACGGCGAAATAGAACCCCGGTTGGCAACGAGCGGTGGCCTGATTTTGTACAAAGGAATGTACATGCTCCACGCCGTCAACCACTTCTTGGGAACATCGGGAAAACGGGTCGTCAACCAATATCTGCTTGAAGAAGACGTTGCACCTGAGACGGGTCGCAGCACTGACGAGGAAAACGAATGCGAGATCACGGGCTGGAGCGACTTTGAGGAGGACGAAGGAATCGATCTAGCGGATTCGACGAGCCAGGGAAGCGCTTCACCCAGAATCGTCGAGTTCGAAGATGGTTTGCTTCCCAAATCAGATATGGGCGACTTGGATGACTCGGACGACTCGGACGGGTACCCAGACTCGCTCCCCTCAATCATTTCTGTCAATGCAAGACCCTACTCATCACCAAACTCTGAAATTTTCTTCGGCGACCCAGTCACCCGTCAGTCGAGTTCACGAACGAGAAGGGTCATCGAAGCCGGTCGGATTGTCACGTCTTCACGTGATCTTGACTCGGCGCTCGTACAAGTCCAGCCTTCAACATTGGGAGACCTGGGTTATGATGGAAGGTCTGTCGCCGACTTCGCCATCCCACTGCCAGATTACGCGAAGCACGTCGAACCAGGCCCGCGGGATGCAAAAATCGAGCTCGAGACGTCATCGGGGGTTTCCATCAGGGGGTTGATGAATGGCACCCCGAGCTTCTTTCGCTTACCCGACTCCAAGAAGTTTTTGGAGGTTTACACCGTCAACCTCAGAAGCCCACTCAAGTACGGTGACTGTGGTGCTTGGGTTTGGAGTGCCGACTCGGAAACGAAGAGGCTGTTTGGACACGTCGTCGCGGGCAGTCCGACGACTGGGCTTGCCTTGGTGATGCCTGCCCACCGCGTCTTCCGCGAAGCGTTGGAGTACCTGAGTACCAGTAGTCATGAGACTGAAGACTCCGACGCGGAAGGGAATGGGTCTCCGACCTCAAATCGCTGGAAGGCCGAGGCAAAGCTCGACAGTACACAGCCCCTTTTGGTGGACGCACAAGGAGACGGTCCCGGCTCCTCAGAGGACGCAGTACTACACCCGGTTCGCTCGTTCTCAAAAAAGATCCCGACAGAGCGTGAATGGGTCGAAGAGATCAGCCGAGACTATAATGGCTTCTTCCGCAAAATCGAGTCGGATTTCGAACGCTTGGTCAACATGGCTATCGATATGTCGACTCATCGAAAAAGCCAGGCGAGTAGAGGGCAACCTGGCGGGAACACGGTCTCTCGTTCAGTGCTCGCGTTCGACATTGACCAGAGACAGGTCGTGCCGTGGCGAGCGTCCACCGCAGAGGATATTCATCAAACAAGAATCTTCAAGGCCTCGACAGTGTTTCATGCGTATGGTATGGGCCGCAACGTCGAGACCCTTGGGGCCTATTCTCCGCCCAGCTCTTGCTTTCATGACGCATCGGGGAACCCCCGTCAGATCGAAGAGTTATCCGCCGACGGGGATGATTCAGACGGCTTCACCCCATTTGACGCGTCGAAAATAGCACCCGGCGCCGACCTCGACGCAACAACGATTGGCCACAACGATATCTGGGCACTGGGTTGTATTTTGTTGGAATTCTTGTCTTTTGTCACCGACAAAGATGATTCAAAAAGACATTACCGCTCAGAAGCCTTGCTGGCTTTGGCACAAAACAAGGCCAATCTCAGGGTGGACATTTTGTTTCCCTCCCAACAGCCACTTGGGCCATTTCCCTTTGCTCAGTCTTTGCTGCTAACCCCGGAATACCCCGTTAGACTTAGACATGAAACTGTTCGCGTGTGGTGGGATCGATCACAGTCATCACGACTTGTTGATGATGGAAAGGTGTGTAGTGCTTTGGGGGGGTCGAGAGTGCTACGCTAATCGCAATTTTTCCGTAGGAACGAAAAATGGCCGAGAAGGACATAGGAGACGTTGACTTATACCGTCAAGAAGAGTACATCCCAACTGATGTAATCGCACGGTACCTTTCGAGAGGCAGAGATATCTGGGACATCGCAATCAAAAGCCAGGATGGTTGAGGATTTTGAAAACTGGAACACCAAAGAACATCCCCATGAATGCAAAGGTGCGAATGCCCATCTGGGTCGAATACCACAGGCTAAAGTATGGAGAAAACCATGGAAACCTTGGTTGACAGCATTGTTGCTGGGGTTACGCTAGAAGATTAATAGTGTGCTCACCTCGCCAGGGTTTCAGCCGGCAGGAACCGCCATCGGTGATCAAACTGATGTCGCAGAAGCTGGGCGGACTATCTTGGCAGCGATTCTTGTAATTTTTGGGTACCTATGTTTGCATCTCTTCGAAATATGTTGGTAACCTTAAGCACCAAAAAGTAAACCAGTAAAGATTCGGAAAGAGATTGAAAGGCTGCCGCAGATGAAGGATATCTCATGGCTGAAACTGTCTGCGTAGAGAATATCACATCAGGCGAAGACACAGTTGAACAATCTGGGTGCCAAGGTTAGGCAACGAGGGACTTTTGAACTTGGAGGTGTGATGACTGAAATGGAATGTTGCCATCATCGTAAACCTGAATCGATAGCCCGTCTCGACACTCCTGGTTATGCCCAGAGAACATCAAGGCACAAAACTTCTGCGACCAGAAAACAAGACTTTTGAAATGGAAGCCGCTATGTAATCAAGCTAGGTAGAGGTATACGGTAATCGACGCGTTTCTGCTCAGTTGAGTAAAGGTGTTTCCTCATCTGCCGGGGTTCTACCCTCTTCATTGGCCTCTTCGCTACCGACGATGTCAGACAACCAGTGCTTGAGATGCTCACGAATTTGGGTATCCCGATAGATCCAAGCAATACAGACACCGGCGCCCGGGCCTAGGGGAACGGCAACAAGAACAGCCACCAAGGGAACCCTCCACCCAGTCTCGACGAAAATCCAGTACAGGACGGTCAACCCGATGAAGAAGGCGTCGATTTCGACAAATTTGATGGTTGAACGCGTCATCTCTTTTCTGTCGTCCCACTGGAAGAGGCTCCAGATGAGGTACACATGAGAAACAGCGGAGCAGAGGATGGGGACGATGTAGACGGGCAGAAGCGAGACCGTGTGAGACTCGAGATGGAAACTGCGGTGCTGGCGCCTCTGCAGCCGCAAAACGATCCACCGGACGCCTTGACGGACGAGGGACACCCAGACGGGGAACACGAGCCAGATGGCGATGGTGACGGGCGAGTTGTAGATGAGCATGAGGATGGACGGCAAGACGAAGCCCCAGGCGACGCTGACGGGGATGGCGATGATCTCCGCGTCGAGGACGAGATGGCGCGAGTGCTTGCCGAAGTCGGGGTCTTTCGACGCCGCGCTCTCGACGACGTCCGGGCCGGCCTTCTTGCGCGCGAGCAGGATGGAGCGCGAGCGGTGAAAGAAGGCCGGGATGATGACGAGCTGCCACACGACCGCGCCGCCCAGCAGGTTGAAGACCAGCCAGGGACCCGTCGGGTTGGCGATGAGGACGTTGGGCGCGTTGCAGACGCGCGCGGCCTCGACGGTGGTGACGGTCATGAGGCCGGCGATGAAGGACAGGACGGCGGCCATGCTCGCCGAGGACCGCGCGGAGCCGAGCGCGTTCTGGAAGAAGCTGGCGGCGAAGCAGGCGGGCGGGCCGAGGACGGGGACCTTGCTGATGGCCGGCAGGCGGGCGCGGGCGTCACATTGCGAGTAGAGGAGGGCGACGTTCACGTCCGAGTGGACGAAGAGGGAGGCGAATGTCGCGACGGCGAGGATGACGGGCACCACCAGGAGCGCGCGGTAGGAGAAGACGTGGATGGGAGCGGGCCAGCGCTTCGGGGGCGCCATTTTTTCGACGAGGCTCCGAGCCGGATGGTGTTGTTTGGTGTTTGCCGAGTATGAACAGGCTTGATGCTGGTGGGAAGCTGTGAAGGTGATCGATCCTGAGTCGTTCTGATGGTCTTTTCACTTCATGCTCATGTTGTGTTGATGTCCAGTTCCGCAGCTGACGCTCAAGAAAACAGTACAGTACGCACGTGCCCATAGTAAGTATCTTAGAGAAACATGGGGTCAATAGCCCCTCACTCCTATGCCAATTTCCGAGACATTACAGTCACCTGCCTGCGCCTCCATCGCACTAACACGATCTCACTCACAACGGCGGGCTTCTCCAATGATGCAACGTCTCGAAAGATGTTGCTTATTGGGTCGGAAATTCAATGCTCTTAAGTTCTGTTAATATTAGGGGCCCTTTCATGGATGCAAGGGAGACTGCATAGTGTCAAGGAACAAACAGTTTTCAAGTCGTGCATGTTGGGCTTTTCGGCGTGGGGAATTATTTGACCAACAATGTACGCTACATCGCTCAATTGTCAATTGTTAGTTACAAGTTTTTAAATTAGACTTAGATCTACTCATTGAAAGTAATAGACGCTGGTTGTGTTTGCAAAATATATTGTAATGAGATAAACAGTTTAAATTACTGCAGCCTGCTCACGAAGAACTTCTTGCTGTTCTGCATCCGGCTGTGAAACTTTTGGGACTTGATAGGTAATATGCAGTCTTTTGAGAGCCTCGACGTGATTTTATCAAAGTCGTCGCCATTGCCTGTTTAGAAAACTCTTCTCTCCCCAGCCAGCTTTTGCCAAATTTAATACACGGTTTCACTCACGCCCTGCTAATTGTCGCACACCTCAAAACTGTGGTGTTGCATTGTGCTCAACGGGTCTGAGGAAGCATGAGAAAATAGAAAACGTGATGATGGATACATGTAGGACAGGAGGAAGAGAGGTAGCCCAGCCCGGTCCATTAGTAGATGGGAAGAAGCTAAACGACAGTACAACCAAGAAGTGGCCTCTGGCCCCACCTAAAGAAGCTCAACACCACGTCGTCACCTGTTTTACACGCCATGAACCCGCCGGCCCCCGGCGGACCGGCTTCCTCTGGATATTCCAGGCCGTAGTACGTGAGCAAGATTCCAGGAGTCCCGCCCGAGCACCTCAGCTCCACGGGGCGGCCAGAATCTAGTACGGTAAGATATTCGGCTCTCTTCTACAGTAAGACTGACCCGAACACGCCTGAAGTCATCCAGCATGCTCCGGACTTTAGAAGACATTCTGTTTCTGAAGACAGCAGCGGGGATTTACAAGACGACTGCAGCAATGATACCTGCCAAGATGTCGCGGTAATGCTCTGCTGTGATGGTTCACGGAGGAGCAGTAGAAAGCAAAGTCGAATATCCTATCTGAAAACTCGGAGAGAAAGAGACGGTCCTCAAAGTCAGGGACATCATACAAAGAGCATAAAGCTGAAGCCAACGCTGGTCTCGACTCTCGAAGACTCTCAAGACTGGGTATCAACGACCCGATATACATACTTTTCGCCATGGGCACGTCCTTCCAGAAGTTTAGTCAGTCCAACGCCAACTCCTTTCAGGCCGCCGGGAATCAGAACATGCGGATGGGGCTTGAACCACCGTTCCTGGAGGCCAAGCGAGATGTACCGGGACATGATGTACCCAAAGTGCTTCGCGCCATTGTGAATGGAGCCAACGCCCATCCAGTAAGCGTCGACGCCATCGGCTACACCCTCCAACGGCGTCGCAACGTATCCTTCTGGGAACACTACGCCTGGTTCCTTGGGCCCCTTGACGCCTTGTTTGAGCAAATTCATCGTGAGCCTCCCCTTTCCAGGGTGGATGAGCGGTCCGACGATCTTGTCGCTTCCGTGGTCAGACACGGCATCGAACACATGCAGGAGCTCCTTTCCATTCAGAGCCTTCCTAATTCCATCCTGGACGGCCTCCAGTCCGTCTCGATAGTCGATGACAACGTCGCCCTTGCTGCGGTCGAGGAGGCTTTCGACATGATGTTTGGACTGACCCGCCACGCAGATGATCGGATGCACCCCGCCTCTGCTGGCGAACTGCACGGCAAAGGCCCCGACCGCAGTCCCAGCGCCATAGACGACCAATGGCCCCGAGTCTGGATAGTCCTCGTCTGACGGGGTCGTCCGGGGGTAAGGAAGTCGCAGGTCGCCGTACAGCCCAAGCGCCGCCGTCAAGCTCGCCAGAGGGATCGTGGCCGCCTCCTCGAACGATGTGCTCTCCGGCAACAGGAAGGTCGTGTACGCCCACGCGATGGCATACTCGGCGAAGGCCCCATGGGGGGTGAACATCTCATGGAAGGCGGCGACTCGGTCGTTGCGTCGGAACTCTACGACGCCCTCTCCGACGGACTCGATGTAGCCGGCAACATCGTCGCCCGTATTGGAGGGCGGCAACCAAAAAGTGGTCTTGATATCTTTTGGGTTGGAGCCCGCGACAACAACTCGGATGAGAACCTGGCCAGGGCCGGGGATAGGAATAGGGCTGTCGACGATTTCGACACGGGGTCCTTGTTGCGGAGGTAGGTGAGAACCAGATCAAGTAGTTGGGGTGTATGTAGTCCGGCCATACCTTGGTGAACGATTGCTTCCTTCATTGCGTCTTGTGGTTTTTGTAAGCTCTGTGGGTCGAATGCTATTACTATCTTTGCCTTGGTGATGGAACTGGTGATGGAA
This sequence comes from Colletotrichum shisoi, assembly GCA_006783085.1. Taxonomy (NCBI): domain Eukaryota; kingdom Fungi; phylum Ascomycota; class Sordariomycetes; order Glomerellales; family Glomerellaceae; genus Colletotrichum; species Colletotrichum shisoi. The sequence continues at coordinate 45,692 of PUHP01000029.1, read as the reverse complement.
CTGGTGATGTTGTTGCTCGACCCTTTCGGAAGGCCAGGCTGCTCTTTCATTCATACTCAAATCCCAGTGTACAAATCAGATACAATGATAATCGAGGCTCTCCATGATGCCATCGTCTCCCCACTGCATTGACTTCTACAAACTCCGCAGAGAAGTGGAATTCCGACGTTGTTAGTAAACTTCGATAGTCCGCTCAGTGGGCAACTACTGGCCGGAGGTACGGTGGAGTTTGCAACAGACATTCATTTCGGCGACTTTTTCATCGGGGACGGTGCAAATCATCCGGCGAGTTGCTACCCAGCTAGGGTAAGGGGTCTTGATGTTTTGGGGTTGAACTATGTGTAACAGAAAGAAAGGGGCAATCGGCCAGGATAGCCCAATCTACCTAGGAGCAACAACTCAAACGCTCACCCAAGTCTATTACGTGATTTGCCTCTCTCTCTCTCTCTCTCTCTTTCAGTCGAGGCTTCCAAGCGTTGCCAGCTCCATCATAGCAAGCTTGTCAACACTGATGGCTGAACGTGGCATAATTAAGAGAGCACGCTTGAGTCACAGCAAAAGCAACAATACCGCTTTCTGTTCAGAGGTTGCCTCGTTCACCAAGTAGATCTGTAAAGTGAGAAGCCATATGGGAGGCTGGCTTCCAGAATGCCTCGAGGCCTCGAAAACCAAGTCTACTTTACGGATCTGGGTTTCTGCATGATACCTCACACAGGCTGCTGGAAAACACAGCCAGCTTCATCGCGGTAAGAACCGTTACTCCTTGATACAACATAGTTGCTGTCGGGTCACATCGACGCCATGGATCAACAAGCTCCGCCCCTCGTTTTTTTCTCTCCTTTCCATGACGCAGGCCGAGTCACCTACACATCCCCTCTCGACCAGCAGAGAAGTTTGAACCTTTGCCCTAGCAGTGGTCACACGGTCGCCCAAGAGTCCTCTCCCCCCTCCTATCTCTATCCCTCTCTCTACCTCAAGGAACTCGATCAAACTCGTCTAACCATCTCAGGTAACCGGTTACCTCGCCGACACGTATTGGGGCCGCTACCTCACGATCCAACGGGCCATCGTCGTCGCCACCTTCGGCCACATCCTCATCATCGTCGCGGCCGCGCCCTCGGTCATCTCGAACCCGAGCGGCGCTCTCGCGGCCTTCATCATCGGCCTCGCGTGTTAGTGCGAGAATGTGGAGAGGTGGGAATCGCGTTTTGCGCATTTACATGATTGATCATCCCGATGTGACATTCCGAGAGACCAACCGGTGCTGTACAACACAAGCCTGAATCGATACAGTCTGGTGATATCTGTCAAAGTATCACGCCCAAGTGAAGGACCCTTGGTCTCAGCAGGTACCCAATCGCTGGTCCATATCAATGACACGTGTGGGAATACCATATCTGTCGTCCTAGGAGAAGGTGAATGAAACCAGAGTCTTGCGCGGCCTGTTCAGTTTTGAGGTTGCACTACTCCATGTAATTCCATTCTGGACGGACTCCCCCGGAGCCGTAACCAAGCCTTCGACCCATCGCCCCGAGATCAAACATCCCACATCTAATAACCCTGGTATATCCAATCTAACGCCTTGCTGCTGCCCTTTGTCCTGGCTTCTCGGCTATTAAAGCCGTATACAAACGGTCTCTCAAATTCATGCATCGCGCTACTTGCGGACCAACCCGGCGCCAAGCACGTTGGCTTTCGTGAGTTCCCCCCCTCTCGCTTCGGCCGCGACAATGACGGCGGCGGGCTCTTCTTTGGCTTTTCTTCGGATGAGACCCGTACTCAGGACATTGACCTTGTTCGCCGGCTCGTCGGACTCATTGGCCATCGACTCCTCAGTGCGTTTGCGCTTGATCAAGCCTGCGAGGTTGTTCACGGCCCCTGCTGACGATTCATTCGACGAAGACAACAGAGTCTCCCTCTTGCCGAGGACCTCCAGGCCCCACGAGTCTCCCATGCCAACCTCGCTGATCCACCGCCTGGTGCTGCTGGTTGCAATGTCCAACTTGGAAAAGTCCAAGCGCAGGAGAAGCTCGTTGACGCGCTTGTAGTCGTTCTCGTCGACAATCTTGCGGCCTCTGCCCTCGGCCGGCCAGTAGTAGTAGGCAGTTGATATGGGCTTGTCCAACAAATAGTTTCGCTGCTGGGTCTTGACGCGCGGTTGGCGGGGTTTGATGACGCCCGTCAGCTTCGACTTTTTCTTCTTCTTCTTCCGCTCCGGCTTCTCCGGCTTCGTCCTGGAAGGCGTGGCTGACTGTGCTTGGGGAAACAGTTTGCGAGGCTTTGACATGGGAGTGGCTGGCCGAGCGGCCTTGGGTTTGGTGGGTGTCACGGGGGGGTTCGACACATCGAATGAAGGGTTTGGCGTCGGCAAAGCCGTCGAAGCACTGTCCGGGCGCGCCTGTTCCGCCTGCGTATCAAAGACAACCCAGATGAAGCCAGTTAGGCGCCCGCTGGAGCACTCCTGTCTGTACGCCATCATCTCCCAGAAGGTGTCCAAGCTCTTGACACTTTTCCACTGTCCCGTGGTCTTGAGCTGTTTCGACTTTCCCGTTTCCTCGTCCAATTCATCTCGGAATCGCGACTTGGGGTCGTCTGGAAAGCGGGGAATGAGACATCGCGCGGGCACCCAGTCGTACTCGTTGGTATAATGCGAAATCTTTTCGAGAGCATGGCCCATGACCCAGTTGGCGGCGCTTTTAGGGTTCTTCGGCAGAAAGGCTTTCGTCTCATAGCTATCGAGTCCGGGGATGACGAGGTATCCTTTGACTCTACCCCACGGTGCACATTTCCCCACGGGGAGCTTCTCCAGGAGGGGATCGAGGACCCTGCACCACCATTTGACAAGACCTCTGTCGTCAAGAACGTGCTTGCCGGCGTACTCGACGCTGCCGGGGAAGAGGTACTGGTCCTGAGCGCGGGCGAAGAGGCTGACGACCGATTGTATGCCCTTCCGGCTGCGCTGCTCCACAAGGTATGAGACGAAGACACTGCTGATTTCCCTGATGGGCGACGGTGTGCCCTTGGGGAGGTTGAGGAGTTTCAAATAGCCGGTCGAATCGGCCTTGGCGACGAAAAAAGTGCTGGAGTAGGCCGTGGTGTAGACGAAGACTTCCAGAGCGAGTATGAGAACGGGCTTGGAGGCGTCGCTGTTCTTGGCCGCCTGCTTGTCGGCTTCGGCGGTGCTCGAAGGGACATCGATCGAGATGGCAAGAAAGTGTCTTTCGCAGTACGTCTTGTCTTCGCGTTCGTCAGGGGGCGCCGAGTATAGAGCGTCGGTTTTGGTCGGCGGCGTTGAGAGGTGGTAGACACCGAACCGGTAACCTTTTGGCAGCGCAGCCGAGAGCTTGTCGAGGAGCAGAGCGCTGCTCTGGGCCGTCGTCTTAGCCCTGCTGGGAGTGGCCATGATGGGTGATGGATGCAAGATTCCTGTAGGGCAAGATTCCTGTAGGACAATGTTCTCCCGGGGCAATTGTCATGTCATGGTCGCCGGAGCGTCGAAGGCAGCAGTAGCAGTAGCAGTAGCAGCAGCAGCAGCAGCAAAGGCTGATCCTGCCCCCTCTAGAGTTCAAGTAGGAGACCGACGCGTCGCAGGTGACGGGCGTCGCTTCACATGCGTGTCGCAGTGTTAGTGGAGAAACGCGAGATGGCTCTAATGTAAGAGGCGCTAACAAGGTACCTTGGGATGACCCGAAAGTAACCAGCATCACTAGTCCATATTGAGACTAGCGCCGGTCCTCGCATGATCCTCCCTCCGCGCGCGCATCCACGTGACCTCGAGAAATTGTTCCTGTGCAGCCATCGCGAAAAAGTTCCCAGGGAATCAGGAGCTAGTGTATCCGTAGCTACGACGACAGTACGCCTCTCGCCGCCAACACCCCCCACCTCTCTCGATCACACTACCGTCCCCCCGTTGCCAGGCCCCCAATGGCAGCTAACGGCTCCCGGTCAGCATACGGCCTCACGAGGCATGCCGTTCGGCAATGTCAATCGGCGGCGAACCCCCGAGTAGCCCCCGCCTCCCCTTTCCAGTACCTGTCCTCCCGAAGCTTTGCGACGACCAGCCCCCGGACAGATGCCGAGAGCAAGATTGAAGAGATCTCGAGAAGAACCGAGGAGGCTGAACGGCCCGACGAGACGAGCCAGCGCCCGAGATGGTCCTACACACCCGAGGCCATGAAGGCGCCTTTCTCGCCTCACATCACCAAGAATCCGGCGCGCAGCATCTGGTCCGTCAACACCGACCCTAAAAAGCTCGACGAGATGTACATAAAATTCCTGGGCCGCGACGGAGACAAGATGCTGCCGGAAGAGGTCAAGTGGCTGGCCCTCACGCACAAGAGTTTCGACCAGGGCCGTCGTGGTTTCAACGATAAGTTGGCGTACTTGGGTAAGACAACCCGCCCTCCTTTCCCGCGCCGTGGAAACCCGAATTGCGGTTTTACGGTTGCCGACCCCGAAGGAAAAGTTTACGTTTGAGAGCTGACGATGGGGTGCCTTTTTTTCCCCCCAACCCTATCCAGGCCGTCAAGCAGTTGTTCTCGAGTCTACACGAAGCATAGTGACGTCGCTTACGGCAAAGGATGGCGCCGTCGTCCCAGACAAACACGGCCGCAAGCCTTTTGATCATCCGGTTCTTGCGAGCATCGATAACCTTAACGTCAAGATGCCACAGACTGTCGTCACCAAGGAAAAGGTCGAGGAGCTGGCGATGGCCGCTGGCATCGACAAGGTTTTGCGGTGGAAGCCGGCAAAGGTAAGCTTCTCCACCCACCTCTCACCAGTCTCTCCCCCCGTTCTTCACAAAGGGGGCAAACAAACATTTGGCTGACGCGCGCCGCAGCCCGAAAACCTCGCAGGATCAGGCCAGCAGATTGTGCTCAATTCGGCCGTGTTTGCGATCGTGGGAGCCGTTACGCTCCAGCACGGCGCCGCGGTGGCAGGCAGAGTCATTAGGGAGAGAATACTGAGGCCGCTCTCGCTCAGGCAATAACGCCGCCGATGAGGAGGAGGAAGAACAAGATAAAAAGAGAGACGTCCGTTGTATCATAGGTGTAAAACATTGACCCGAATAAAGGACAAACATCCCAGCCGCCGCAACGCAAGCAACTGGGCAGCCGAACCTTTCCCCCCCCCCAATCTTGCCTTGTGATGCCGTGCTGCCAGCGGGCCACCGACAAAGCGGTAGCAGACGGCCCAAACGGATATAGAAGCCTACCTACCCCAATGGGGAAGACGTGTTGCCACATGCTACCTCGTCTGGCGGGCGCACCATGCCCGTGGTCAGGTGCATGACATGGGAGATGCTGCGGTCCGGCGGCTGCCAGGCCAGCCTGATGACCCAGCCGTCCGTCGTCGAGCCGAGACTCTCGGCCAGTGGCTTCTGGACGCGGGTTGTCATCTCGACGGTGACGAGGTTGTTCACGATGGACTGCTCGACTCCCTTGCCAAAGATCAGGGCCTTGCGGATCATGCTATTGTTGGGGGTGCGCACCACGAGGCGCGAAGCCGGCGTCCAGTCGACGGCGTGCAGGCCAAAGTCACGCATGCCGGCGCGGCCGACCTCGCCCGCCACGGCGTGCACGTAGCCCTCTCCCAGCGGACGGGCCATGTCCGACGTGGATCGCGTGCACAAGAAGAAGCTTTTGAGAAAGGCAAACGACTCATCCAGGGTGGCCATGCCAAAGCCGGGGTCCGGATCGACGTGCCAGATGCTCTTGGGCCAGTCGTTGGAGCCGTAGTGAACAACCCCCTCGCCCAAGGGGTCGTAGGCGAGCAGGTCGCTGGCAAGGATGGGCAATGTCAGGGTGCCGGTGGCGCCCTGGTACAGGACGAGGTCCCAGTCAGGGTTGATGTAGATCCGGTCCCAGGCCGGGTTTCGCTGATTCAGATAAGGATAGCCGTGGGTGTCGGGCTCCGATGACCTCATGGGCAGATGAATCCTGAAGAACGACAGCGCCTCGCGGCGTGACTCGGCGCACACGCGAAAGAGCACCGGGCTCCTGTTCTCGCAGTACCAGTGGGCGTTGCAGACGACGTTGCCCAGCTCGTTGCCGGACACCTCGACGCCCGAGCCGTCCACGACGCCCCTGATGATGACGATGCGGGGGCGTTCGAGATGCATGCGCCATATCCTGGAGCGCAGTTCGTAGGGCAGGTCTGAGAAGCTGCGAGAGGTGTGGTTGCCATTGCCTTTACTACCGAAATCACTTTTGGCGAACGGCGGCACGCGTGTTCTCGTTGTCGTCGTCGTCGTCGTCGTTGTCGGGAGGCTTGCCGGGGCGGCGACCCAAGTGCGCACGTCAAAACCTTCACAACCCTCCAGGGATCTCCAGGGACTCGGGGCCTTTTTCCGCGTGGCGGAGCTAACATGGGTACTCGTTGTGAAGGCAGTCCCATCCCCAGGTGGGTGCTCGGCCTCAAACACGTCCCCGTCATAAGCATCTTCGCCTTGCATACGGGAAGACTGGTGGGTTGACTGAAGGAACAAACCCGTCGGCTGGTGGGACTGCGAAGCGGGGCCTCCGGCCTCACCAACCCCGGGTGTCGACTCCATATCGGGGAGGTGTGGTGTGAGACAAGCGCTTACGTTCTGACAAGTCTAGGGGACTGTGGTTCGGACGGGGCAACGAAAGTGGCCAGACGGACAAAGCCGTTTGGCAGAAACTCCCGGAGTCGAACGTGTGCTCAAGCGTTGAGAGCTGTGTCCGCTATCGTGAAGGTTGCACAGGCAGAAGACGAACGAAAAAGCAGAAGCAGGACAAACAGGACGGCGTGTGTCTGACAATCGGGCGACGTTCCATGGAATGAATGTCTGACGCGTTTGGGCCCTCAAGATACGAACGCGGACACGATGAAGTGGTTCCTCTTTTCGAGTCGTGTCTCGCTCGATCAACGGGGATAGTGGGAGTTGGGCCGTTGGAGGAGAACGGATTCAAGCACCACACTCTGGACGACGTCGACGGGGATGAGAAGTCGGAGAAGAGCATGATGGATGGCCTTGTTCTTCTAGAAGGATTAGGTACCTACCTACAGTACCTAGGTCCTCGCTACTCTATAGGTAGGGTGGGATATCTGCTTTGAGGGGAGGGAGGGGTGAGGGAGAGGGAGAGGGGTAAGAGGAGGGAGGTACGTACCTCGGGTCCCGAGAAAGGCTGACTAAGACTCCGTATTCGGCTCCGTCAAACGATCCACACTTGCCGCATTGGGAAATGGTTTGCGGCCAATGACACAGGACAGCTTGGGGGAGAGGCGCCGGAGGTACCCGCACTTACACCGTGGTGTTCAGATACTGACTGTACAGGTAGCTCTGCAGGTAGCTCTGCAACATACCGTGCCCTGCCGCCTTCTACCTTGCTTAGAGTAAGGTACATCGTATAGTATATGTTATCATAGGCTTCCCCTGTCATAGGTCTTGTCAGTTGCCGTCAAATTGAACTCACAGACTCAACACAGACACAGACACAGACATGACAACACCGCCACCCGCGGAAGACGTTACTGGGACTGGCGTGCGGCGTAGAAGAACCCTTGTCCTGGTGTCTTTCCTCGACTACTGCCCACGTATTGCTTCTCATTGCTCAAACAAACAACCGGACAATGTGTCAGTAGCGCCCCGACCAGCGACGGGGCTACCGTATGAGTTGAACGACGGACAGCACCATGAACCAATCACTGAGTCGCCTCTGCAACGTCGCCCGGCCGTCTGAAACCCGCACACACTTCAAGCTTTTAAAAAAAAGTGACAGCGTGCTTGTTGGCCCTTCCGGGGCTCTCTGAAGGAACTTTGCCCAACTCTCCTTCTCCGGTAGTCCGCCCACGGTCCACCCTGTGGCTGGCAATGATCCATGGCCATGAAGGGCTTACTCTATTCGGCTCGAAGAGTCAATGTACACGTATCTTGCGCTGCTTGCTCGCATCGCATCGCGATGGCCTCCCTCATGCAATTTCCACTGCCAGTAACCCTTTTGACGCGGCCATCTGCCAAGCTCGCTCGACCAAGCCGAAACCCTATCGCAACAGAGACTGGCCTGTTGAACGGCTTTTCGTTTGACTTCTGTTGACACGCAAACAATCGCCTACTCAAACTTCAAGGAAATGCTCTAGCCTTTGAATGTGTACTGTTCATTCCTGTCCTTGATGAAACTCTCATGCCTGTACCCCGGAACTCACCTTTCGGACGATGCAGGCTCCTCTATGCCGCCGCGTTCTGTCAGTTTCTGGCGTCGGCTTTGATACCTAGAAGGCATGCCAGAGTCTGACGTCGTGAGGGTCCGGCTTTTTTCCCCTCATTCGACGAATGGGCTCCCCGGAAGATTCTGTCTGGGTTTCTCGCAAGGGCTTTCCCTCTCCCCGGCCAGTCAAGTTTCAAACCCAGTCCCTTCCGGGCGGACCAAGACTGGGCCCTGCGGCGATGGTCCAGTGGAGCGGGACCTCGTCCGCCGCATCTGGCATCTAGGACACCACCGACAGGGAGGCAGATCGTCCGCTCCATGTTTTAGACTCGAGATCACCACTTGGGGCGGGATCCGTATAGATATCTTCTCCCTCGGCACTCCGTGTTTCTGTTTGGATATCTTCCGTTTCCTCATCCGTCCGGCCATCCAGAGAACCTGGCGTGCCCTAAAAGAAATACGCGCACATTACACACCATTTTCCTTCTCCGTACACAACTGCTGGGCAGCCTTCTTCTTCTTCTTCTTTTTTTTTGCTGCCTGTGAAAGATACCCAAATCGATTTATCTTAATGGCACAGTAGAACTCTCTGGAGCCTTCCAATGACCTCTCTTCTTCTACCTCGTAGCAACATCATGGATATGATGGACTGCAGCTTGACATCATCTCACCCTCAAGAAGACACGATGAAGGAGTCGAAGAAACAACCGCCGCCGCCTCCTCCAACAAGGCATGGCACGTTGACGAACTTCTGCATAGGATTCTTGATGGTCTTTTCAATCTTCAGCATCGGCAGAGAAGTAAAAGATACACTGTACTCAAAGCCTAACTTGATCAGTCGGTCGACGACCGGTCGGGACTTGGGATCATGGGGCCAGGCTCTCGATTCCATCATCACCCCCGATACCGTCGAAGCCATCGGCAACGACCCCAGGCTGAGGCGGACACTCATGTCCATGGTCGACTTCACCGTTGAGTTTTCCGACCAGCTCGTTGCCCGCTACGAACCACCGCAGCTCCAGGAGACGAGGGAGGCTCTGCAAGAGTACAAGGAGAAGATTAAAAAGAGTCTTGGGAGCCTTGAGGAGACCGATAGTGAGGCCGATGGCGGATCCAAGATCAAAAGGCGACAGTTCCCAACTTTTGGGGGGTTATTTGGCGCAGCATCACCATCAGCAGCACCCGGTGGCGGCACTGGAAATGGTGGTGGCGGCGGCGGCGGCGGCGGCGGCGGCGGAAACCCCCTGGGAGGACTGCTCCCCGGAGCAGGCGGAGGAAACATGTCCGCCGGGATCCTCAGCGGGCTTCTCCAGCCCCTGACCGACGGCCTCAAGAACGTCGGGAACCAGCTGGTCTCCAACCTCAACGGGCCCGGCATGTTCCTGGGAATCGGCATCGGCGCGGGCGCGGCCCAGGGGCTGAACCTGTCGACGCAGGCCAAGACGATGGAGGTCGCGTCCAAGGTGGCCGCGGACAACAACATGGAGGCCACCGGCCTCAGCCCGGCGATCCAGAACCTGGGCGTCGGCCTCACGTCGACGCTTCTAGGCGCCGTCGACTTCTCGACGCTGGGCGGCAACCTCACGAACCAGGTTACCAGCTGCAGCCCATAGCCCTCTCGCTCGCGACCGGGCTCGGGAACGGCACCGTCGCCGGCCTCAAGCTGAACCCCAACGCGGCGAACCTCGAGCCCGTCGACGACTCGAGCATCCCCAACGTCATCGGGACCTTCGGGTTCGGCCTCACCAAGACGGTGGTGTCCAACATCGACACCGACCAGCTCTTCAAGCAGGCCAACAACACCGACACCATCCGCCAGATCATGCGCATCCTCCCGGCCGCCGCCTCGGGCTTCGGCAAGGGTCTGGGCCAGGGCGCCACCGTCGGCCTCGGCCTGCAGCCGGACGCGGCGGTGCCCATCATGCAGCAGATGCCCGACGGGTCCATCGACTTTGGAGGCATCTCGCAGACGTTCGCCAAGGGACTGACGAGCAGCTTCCTGCAGAACGGCACGGCGGGCGAGCTGCTCAACCGGGTGGGCGGCGCAGTCAAGTCGAACGCCGAGGCCGGCGGCGGCGGCGGCGGCGGCGGCGGCGGGATCCCCTCGACCATCGACTTCAACGGCCAGCAGATCGAGGTCGGCAACGTCGCCCAGGTCTTCGCGCGCGGCTTCCTCCAGGGCGCCAGCGACTCGATTCAGAGCATGGGCGGCGTGCGGTCGCTGTTCGAGGGCAACGCCACGATGCCCACGGGCCCGTTGCCCGACTCCAAGGTCCAGTTCAACGACTCGCTCGGTGGCGCCGCCAGCGGTTTCGGCGTCGGTATCGGCGGACAAGGCGTCCTTATCGCCTACGGGCTAGTCAAGAACCCGCGCGGGACCCCTCTGCCCGCCGCCGCAAACGCCCCGGCAGCACCGGCATCGGCACCGGCCCCGGCCGGAGGCAGCCCCGCCCAGCGCCGGGACGTGGGGCTCGTCGCCCGGCAGGACCCTCCGCCCATCGTCTCCGTCAACACGACCGACGGCTTCAACCTCTCCGTCGTCATCAACGCGCAGACCATCTCGATGGCCGCCCAGGCCGGCGTCAACGCACTCACCTGTCAGGGCATCGGCGGCCTGGGGCTCATCGGCTTCGGCCTGATCCGCAGCAAGACCATCGCGCTCGACATGGTCACCAGCAGCGGCAACACCACCAAGGTTATCAAGCAGGTGATCCCGACGGGCACGATCAGGATCGCCAACGAGGGCCATACCTACGCCATCGACGGCGGCGTGATTCGCGACGCATTGGGGAACAACATACTCGGCGCCGCGGGCGGCGTCGAGATCGACGGGTTCAAGCTGCCGGCGTGGATTGCGTTCCTCATCATCCACAGTAAGACAAAACACCAAGTAGGAAATTCCGAGATATCCCAACTGACACACTCCGTTCTTCAGTTCTCTTCACTATTGTCGCATATGCCAACGTCCTCCCCCTGGCCCTGGGCCTCGAGCACCTGCGCAACCTCCTCCTGCGCATCAACGTGGCCCAGGTGCTGCCGAACGTCCATAAGTGGAACAACATCATGTGGCTCTTCGTCATGGGGCCCTCCGTCGTGGTCGTTGTCATCTTTGGCGTGCTCGTCACCGCAAAGTCGGCACACTTCCGCACCGCTCACGGGGTAAGTCTGCCGCGTGCTCTCTGCCGTAACGACCGTCCCGTAAACTCACAATGCCCCTTACAGATCATCAGCCTTTTGACGACTCTCATCGGCTTAGGTGCATTCCTCCTCCACCTCGCCATCGAAGCCCGCGCCCCGCCCCAACTCCCCAACTCTTCCCGCTCGCCGGCGCCGGCGCCAATGCCGCTCTCGAGCCTGCCCAACATCCGCGTCATGGCGAACCAGCTGTTCCTCATCATGTCTTTTGCCTCGGCTATTACCGGCTTCTCGAGCCTGAGTTCCGTCGCGTTGTGCTTTACACAGGTTGTCCCCTTCGACCTGGCGCTCGTCATCGGCTTCGGCCTGTTCACGACCTTCGCTCTGGGATGGTCGATTTCAGGACTGGACATTGCTCTCGTGGTGCGTGACTTCTGGCAGAGAAGAAAGGGCGCCAAAGGTGCGTCTCCTGGTGCGGCCGAACGGGGTGGTGTCTTGCAGGGTAAGATCTCACCGCCCAAGATAGTGGACGGCGAGAAGGGCAACTTTGCTTAGAGAAGTTGCCGTGCAAGTCATTTTTTGTTTATGATCTGGGTTTGGAGCCAGGCTCAACCCTGTTTACACTTTCCTTTGTATGCATACTGGTGTCAACGGGATTGATATTGTTGAAGGTCATTGCATAGGGAGACGGTATGGAGTTTGGTACAAGCAGGATGGAAGACTGACACAGAAGGCTGTCGGATATTATCGCGGTGGACGTACTCCTGGTGTTGTCTAGTGCTTCAGGAATCAGGGCGGCCTTGACTCTCATTATACCCCAGCCCGCTCACTTTGCGGCTATGAATTTTGCATACTTTTGTGTGACCAATCCCTTCTTCATGTATTTTTGTATGCCAAGATTACTGTTTCCAAATTGAGATCTTGCTTCTGTATCTACCTTTTCATGCCTGTTTGGATAGGAAGGATCGGCATTGCCTCATGCAACAGACTTCGAGAACGACTCTAATAACACGACGCCCACATACATCACAACTTGACCACAATTCTCCGGATGCCAGTCTGACCTCGTTCACGGCACAGCCCGCATGCCTCCCAAAACACACCATCAGTCATCATCCCACAGATGCCAGCTGCTACTGGGCCTCACGTCCAGCACGCACCGCCTCTTCTTCCGCGGGCCGACGACCTCCCTTCCGTTGCTCAGGAAGAACTCCTCCGTCTCGCCGCCGGGGATCTGCCTCACCATGCCCAGGCCCGCGAGGTCCGTCTTGGTGCACTTCATCCGCAGGTGCCGGAAGTACTTGCGGTAGAACATGCGCTGCATGACGAGCCTCTGCGCCACGTCGCGGGGCAAGTACTCGGCGAGCTGGGCGCGCAGGGCCTCGAGGGCGGCGCGCTGGTTCGTCGCGTCGGGCGGCTCGTAGTCGTTGCTGAGCAGGAGGCGAGGCACGTCCTGGTAGAAGGCGTTCTTGGCCGGGATGCCGCTCGTCAGGTAGCCCTCGTGGATCATCCACACGGGGAACCGGGCTGCCGCGCGGTCGTCCATCAGCTGGATGGCCTCGGTGTAGGACTCGAGGTTCGCCAGGCTCTTGGACAGAGGGGCGCAGCCCGGCACGGGGGTCAGGTCCCAGGTCTCGGGCCCGCCGCGGTCGCGGGTGCCGAAGTGGCGGATGCCGACGCCCAGCGGGTCGAAGGCGAGGCAGTCGCTCAGGAAGATGTCGAGCGGGATCTCGCTGCTCCAGGGAAAGGTGAAGATGACGGTGTCGAAGGACGGGTTGATGAGCACCGGCCAGGCGATCTTGTTGGTCGGGTGCATCGGCAGCTGCACGCGATAGAAGGCGCGCGTCTCGGCCCGGCATTCGCGGTTCACCCACATGAGGGCCGGCAGCGTGTTGTCGGCGCTCCACGCGATGTTGGACGCGAGGTTGCCCAGCGCGTTGGGGGCGAAGTGGATCTTCTTCAGGTCGTTCATGCATCGGATCTCGACGATGCGCGGCCGCTCCAGGTAGAAGCGGAGGATCTTGGACCGGAGTTCGGGCGGCAGGCGGGAGAAGGGGTGGAACAAAGTGAGGGGGGCTCCGGAGATGTTTCCGACGCCGCTGCCGTTGTTGTTGTTGTTGTTGTTGTTATTGTTGCTATTGTTGTTGCTGCTGCTGCTGCTGCTATTATTTCTGCTGCCGGTGCTATCGATCGGGGCCGTGGACGCTTCCGAGGAGGTACCAGTCTGTGACAAGGCCAAGGGGACGACGGGTGGAGGGTGCGTGATGGTCCATGGTCCGTACGGGACGCCGGACCGGAACTGGAAGCGATCCTCGGGCTTCACCGGTGTTGGCGGCCGGTGGAGGTCGATGTGGCGGCGCTGGCCGCAGGTGGGACACGGCGCCGACGAGGTTGATGGAAAGCTGCCAATGGAGGCGCCGACGCCGACGCTGAGAGAGGTCGATGACGACGACGACGAAGACGACAAGGGGACGGTTGTGGTCTGGGCCGTCGTCGTTGATGTCGCCGGCGAATGTGAGGCCGAGGTGGCCGTCGACATAGTAGCCGCCGTCGAGGGGCCGGATTGTTCTGCGAGAAGAGTTTCCGGCTCACCTGGCTGCGCACGCGTTTCCGAATGCTGCAGGAGTGGATGACTACGTCGTCTGGCCGTCGTCGTCGTCGTTGCAGTCGTGGTCTGGGTGCCCCTCTCAACGCTACCTGCAGCTAGGTCTTGTCCTCCTCCTGCTCCTCCGGCTGCTGGCACTGCCGCTGCTGTTGCTACTGCTGCTGCTGCTGCCAGCAAGGCGTCCTTGCGTGTGCGGATGCGAACCGAAAGACTTCTTAGCCACGTCCCTTTCCACTTCCTCTTGTGCTGTTGCTGGCGGTCTTGCTCCCTGGGCAGGGGATGGGAAGCGGCTTGGTTGATGTTCGGGACGGACGCCATGGCGGGCTGCGACGGGCGAAATGCCCTCGTCCTGGCTGGTTCTTGTTCCTCACCTTACTCTTGCTGCTATGTACTGTTGCCGCGGTTGATGCTTCTGACCCTGCGACAGCGCTGTAACAATATATAGCAAGCAGAGTAGCTCGTCCCAGACAGGTAGGATGATCCGGTGATGATCAATCGCGCCTTGGGATACACTGGGTAGGGGCACGCAGCGTATTTTTAGCGTTGTTGGAGCGCCCGCTCGACAGTGGCTTGGAAGTTGTAGTGAGGCAATTGGGGCTGGTTGGAGCAGGTCGGAGACAAAGAGGGATGGAAGGGCGCATGGGAGGAGATGCTTAGCACGAGGGTGATGGGGAACGGCGGCGGTAGTAGTGCGAGTGGGCGACGCGGGGGAGGGGGAACATGTTGGTGAAGTTAAGGTTCATCAATGTGCCCCGGCCGCGTATGGAAAGGTCAATGTCCAGTCAGTGAGTTGGTTGGTGACATGATGTCGGTGTGTATGTAGTGTCTGCCAGTGGGCGTATTCGGAATAGTCCCTCGGCACGTCGGTGGTCTTTGTGCTTCTTCCTCCTGTTCCCTCCTCTCTGCCTCTCGTTTCCTACTTCTTCCTGATCTCACGGGCAAACGAGGCACGAGACTTGAGGCGGAGCCCGTATGCAATAGAAGCAATAGACCTCGAAAGAAGGCCGAGGCAATTGGCTTTGCAGTTTCGTGGGCAATGGCCGTCCGAGAAGCGGCGCGGTTCACTCTGCGGTCTCGTATCATTCGGACGTCCTGTTTGGTTTGGTTGCAGCAGCGGAGGGAGGACGAGGAACGGGCCACTGAGACAAGCTGACTGACTATTAGAAACGGTCAAGGGCCCTCCCTCCGTGGGGTGGGACCTGCAACCAAACAGCAGCCAGCCAGCCAGCCAGCCAGCCAGCCTCCCTTGTCTTGTTTTCTTTCCCCAGTCTGTCATTCACGGCCTAGGCCCGTTTGTTCCAACTTCCCTCCCCGCTAATCAGCAACTTGTGTCAAGCAACGCCTCCTCCAGTGGCGGCGCCTTGCATCCCAGAGCCAACGCCTGCGGATTGTGTCATGGCAGCAAGCCACGCACGGGACAGGCTGCTTCAGAGGAACTCTCAACAAAGTACGGACCATCTGTGCCCGATCTCAACCTTGGAACGCCGTTACAGCGTCCGCCTGGGCCTCCCACGTGCTGAAACGCGCAAAGGAGCGGATGCGACGTGCGTGCGGAGGGATAACGCTGACTCCGATTACACTCCCCCCCCCGCTCACCTTCTCAGAACGACCTTGCGATGGGACATTTTTTCTTCTTGAATCTGTTATCCGGGGAGAATGACCCAAGGATACACCAAAAGAAACGGATGCATTTTTCGTAACACGTGCTCCGGCCGCCTTCTTTTTTTCCTTCCAGAAGAAAGAGTAAGACGCGCAGTCCGGCCTCGGACGTTTGTTTGTTTAGGCTGGCTAGCCGACAAATCCAGCACAGCGTAGAACCGACTCATCTCCACCCATCAGCACAATCAGAGTTTTGTCCGAGGCGACAAATGGGCGAGCGACGCTCGTCATGGGGTGATGGTCCGACCGATGGGTTCGGGACCCAATGCGCTCCGGACTTCGGGCCCGGGGTCCGGCCCCGTATGTGTGGACCATGTCCCGGGCGCTCGGCCCCAGTCTCACCGGCTCGGCCGGACGATACCGTGTGACCTTCCGCGCAGGGTATTTCGCACAAAAAAAAAGATGATTGAAGAACTGCGCAAAGATTATGAGTAACTCTGTTTTATATAAACAATAATTAGAATAGAAATAAAAGGATTACTTTTTATATATAAATTAGTAAACCTGTAGGCTGTAGGTAATATATCTACCTCTACTATGTTATTTATTTATAGCATCTAATAGAGATACCTTTACTTAAATATAGGCTAAGATTACCTAGCTTAATATCTTATACCTAGGTTAATTACTAGTAGCTTATCTACCTTAAAAGCTACTTATCTTATACTCTTATTTTATAATTAGTTGTTATATTTTATTATCCTTCTAACCTTTATTAAGTATTATTACTATTATAATACTAGTAACTTCTACTAACCTTTTTAGTAAGTTTTTACTTATAGTTATATACTTTAAGCTTTTATATATAGCTAATACTTACTTTATAAAAGCTATTCTTATTTAAGCTATTTTTAACTAAGAAGCTATTACTTACTATTTTAAACTTATTTTTTATAATTATTTATTTAGGAAATATACTAGTATTACTAGCTAGCTTAGACTACTAGAGGCTATTATTTACTAGTATATACTACCTAGATAGGTTTACTAGTTTATTAGAATAAGTCTTTTTATCTATATTATAGTTATTTTTATTATTACAGCTCTTAAATACTAGAGTATTAGGTAGAGAGGTAGTATCTAGGCTAATATCCTTACTATAATAAGTAAGAAAAATCTAGATCTTTATAGACTTAGTAAAGTATAAGGTTTTTTATATATAAAAAAGATAATTAAAGAACTATATAAAGATTATAAGTAACTTTGTTTTATATAAATAATTAAAATAAAAATAAACGAATTACTTTTCATATATAAATTAGTAAATCTATAAGTAATATATCTACCTCTACTATATTATCTATTTATAGTATTTAGTAGAGATACTTTAACCTAAATATAGGCTAAGATTACCTAGCTTAATATTTTATACCTAGGCTAATTACTAGTAGCTTATTAACCTTAAAAGCTACTTATCTTATACCTTTATTTTACTATTAGTTATTATATTTTATTATCTTTTTAACCTTTATTAAGTATTATTACTATTATAATACTAGTAACTTTTACTAACCCTTTTAGTAAGTTTTTACTTATAGTTATATACTTTAAGCTTTATATATAACTAATACTTACTTTATAAAAGCTATTTTTACTTAAGCTATTTCTAACTAGGAAGCTATTACTTACTATCTTAAACCTATTTTTTATAATTACTTATTTAGAAAATATACTAGTACTACTAGCTAGCTTAGACTACTAGAGGCTATTATTTACTAGTATACGCTACCTAGATAGGTTTGCTAGTTTATTAGAATAAGTCTCTTTATCTACGTTATAGTTATCCTTATTATTAGGGCCCTTGAATGCTGGAGTGTTAGGTAGAGGGGCGGCATCTGGGCTGATGTCCTTGCTGTAACGAGCAAGAAAAATCCGGATCTTCATGGACTTAGCGAAGACCTCAAGCGGGAGATTAGTGCGCAGAGTTTGTAGTGTTGGAAACTTAGCTCGCAAACAGACCCCCCTCCCCTAGTCGAGAGACGTTGGCAACCCATTCATCACGCAGCTAACTTGGATAAAAGATACGCTAAGCGTTTTTCCAACCTGCATCAATGTATGCATACACGACCACTATTTGATGATGGCCTGTCACTGGATAATCGATGGTTTCATGTGTTATGTTGTCCCGCTTCAAGCCACACGGCAATCATTATGAAGTTGATTGTTAGCGATAGTATATAATCAAAGGTTGCAGTCGTGGCTTGTCAATGCATTCAGTCATATGCAATCACAATTTCAAATGTGTCAGGGCTGTGGTGAAGAACACGCTTTATTATCTCTATATCGTCAAATCATTTCTCAAAGTCCGTCCATAACCCGGCGGAGGAAGTCCGAAGACACTCCCCAAGACCGCCAGGCCACTGTCGAAGAAAAAGGCCATCACCCGTTCCACAAACCACCACTCAGAAAAGAATTATGCCGGAACCCCCGGAGGCGTCCCAAAGAAGTGAACGACGAGCATTCATGCTCGGTCGAGGGAGGGGACCCCCTAGCCACCTCTTTACAAGAGGATGGCAGCGGCGATGACGCTGAAGGCGAGAGCGCCGAAGCTGGCGGCAAACATGTTGGATCCAGCAACGACAACGGTGGAAGGCGCCGCGGTGCCGTCGGTGGAGGTGACATCAGGTCCGGGAGCTCCTGAACCGTCTCCGCCAGTGGGAGCGGGGCCAGCGGAAGTCTCGGTGTCGTTGGGAGTGGGCAGAGCAGTGGCGTCACCGTCGTTGTCGTCGTCGGTGGGGACGGGACCGGCGGTACCAGTGGGCTCGGGCTCGTCGGTACCAGTGGGCTCGGGCTCGTCGGTACCAGTGGGCTCGGGCTCGTCGGTACCAGTGGGCTCGGGGCCGGCGGTGGTGTCGATGACGGGAGTGTGGGTGATGGCCGTAGCGGTGCCAATGACAGGAGTAGAGCAAGGAGGGGCGGGCTCGGGGCAGTCGTCCTCGCAGGGCTTGACGACCTTGCACTTGTCGCTCTCGCACTCCCACTTCTTGTTGCCCTCCTCCTTGGGGCAGGTCTCGAAGACGCAAGACTTGTCCTTGCAGACGTACTTCTTGTTGCACTCGTCACCGTCGCACTTCTCGACCTTGCAGATGTTGCCGTAGCAGACGATCTTCTCCTTGTCCCAGTCGGAGCCCTTGACAACGATCTTGCACTTGCCAGACACGCACTTGACCTTGCGGCCGCAGTCCCATCCGTTGCAAGAATCCGGGCGCCAGACACCGTTCTCCCACACCAGGCGCTTCCTGCAGTCGGGGCCGAAGCAAGGGAAGTCGTAGCCGCAGAAGTCACCGTAGGCGACGAACTTCTTGTAGCAGTCCAGACCGAAGCACGGCACGCCGAAGCACTTGCCGTTGAAGCAAGGGTTGGGGGAGGGGGTAGCGGTGATAGCGGTGGCAGTTCCGATGATGCCGGTACCGGTGGAGACGGTGACTGTCACGGTTCCGGACACGGAGATGATGGCGCCACCGCTGACGTAGATGGTGAAGCGGACGTCGCTCGGGACAATCTGGCGCTTGTTCTTGAGGATGGCAACGGAGCGTCCACCGCAGCGCTGTCTGGGGTTGCCGGGGCAAGGGAAGTTGCACTCCGCCTCGGGCCTGCTGACCTGGTTGACGTCGTCGATTGCATCACCGCAGAAGCAGTCGTTGCCGAAGAGAGCGGCGTAGCGCTTGCTGAGGGGGCTGCAGGTGGCGATGCAGCGGTCAACGGTCATGGACTCGGCCGACAGGGCCAGGGTGAAGGTCGGGAAGCTGGAAGGGGAACCGTAGCAGCCGAGAAGGCTGTAGCCGCCGACGTTGGCCGGGTTGGGAGTGACCGAGGAGGTGGATGAGGCCGAGCTGGAGACGCTGGTGGTTGAGGAGGTGTCCGACAGGGTCGTGGACGTCACGGTCGTGGTCGGGTCCGTCGACGTGGAAGGGTCGGGGCCGAAGGTCAGGGACCCGTCATCGGAGATGGTCGAGTCCGTGGTCGTGATCAAGGTCGTCGTCGTCGTCGTGGACGTCCGCGAGGTCAAGAACGTGGTGGAGGTCGAGGACGTGGTGGACGAGGTCGACGAGTTGGTGAACTGCTGGCCGAGGACGACCTGGCCCATGAGGGCGATGACTGCGATGCTGCGCATGGCGAAACGAGTGACTGAAAAACAGGTAATGAATGACTGGACCTCGGGTCGTGAAAACGAATGAAACGAGGTAAAGGAGGGGAGGAAGGTGAGAAACCTAAGGATGCGAGGCGTAATGATGATGAGGGTGAGGAGGGAAAGAAAAGTTGGCAAGGAGACGGACATTCGTCCCTCTCTTATACCTTCTGGCCGCTCCCCTTGCCTCTGGTGGAAGCAGGCCAAATTCCTCCCTCCATGTGTTGTCTCCCCTGCCCTCTCGCTCTCGTGCTGTCTGTCTCTATCTCTCTCCCTTTGGCCGACAATGTCTCCTGAGTGACAAGATGAGCTTGCATGCCCGAGACCCTTCACACACACACACACACACAGACGCAGTCCAACACTCCTAAAGGCCGATAGCCTCCTGGGAAGGCCACCACACTGGCCTCCATATCTTTCCCGCCATTCTTACCGCTATCGTGTCTCATTCCTCTTTGCTCGTCTTGTGGTTAGCCGGGCGCTCAAGAATGGATCGTCTGAGTGACTAGGGGCCCACAAGTCGGCACATATGTGCAATTACTTGTCCATGCCTGTCTTTGCTTCCACTGCTGTTGTCTCACCTTCTCCGCAATCCAACGAGGGAGACGGACGCCGCAGCAAGGGGCTAATCGATATCTCCGACTCGGGAGGAGTGAGGGAGAAGAGAGGGGGGGAAACAAAATCCAGCCGCCAACCTTCACTAAACGTGCATTCCCGCCAGCTAAATCTGGAAATCGAGCCTTGTCTGTGGCGCTCTGCCTATCGCCTCCTCGAGCCCGCACGACGACGATAATTTTTCATCTGGAGCATTCCTCCCTCGACATCCGGCCCTTCTTGGAATCGTTTATGCCGCGCCCCTTCACCATCGGCTCTCACTCGCCAGCCTCCCTCTCCTCCATCCCCGGCATTGCCCCCTTTCCCGCTCGATCTGCCCCTGTCTATCACCGCAAGCCTTCCGATTTCCCGGTCCTTTAGATCCGGTCACCGGTGAGCGAGTCATACGCGGCGGCGAGTGACTGGTCTCGGCTCGTCGTTCGTTTGAAGCAAAGACAGGGGCCAGCGGCTCTAATGCACCATCTCCTCCCTCGCCGCCGCACATTTCTTTTTCCACGCGCTAATCCCGACGAGCAAGGGAACATGACAGCATCGACTTTCCCGAGTGCCGAAAACACTGTCTATTTACAGACGGGTGAGCTTTTCTTGCTGTCCTTGCTTAAGCGAAGCGTTCTAGACGCCGGCTGCTCGCGCCGCCACCCCACACATGTTGAGGCACCCTCATTGTTGAGAAAAGGAGCACATGTCATAGATCTTGCAATTGACTTAATGGAGTTTCCAGATCAGAATCCGCCCCTCAACCTATTTGTCAAACCCTCGGTAGCTCTGACTAGTCTAGTATCAATAGTCTGACTGGACGTCGTAGCAGCTCAACCGGAAAGCGACGGCTCGTGATCTTGACACATCGACGCATGCGCAGGCCTAATTCTCCGCCTAAACTCACCGATTGATTTCCCTTCATGTGTTCGAAGCATGAGTTTGAAACCTTGAGATTTGGATACTCCAGGGTTAATTTGATATGCGTTTTGGCCATGGCCATGGCCATGGCAATGCCGTGGACGAATGTTTCCCCCATGAAAGGCAAACGCCAAAAAGAGGAAACTTTCTGGTACCCAAAGCAACCGCTTTGTTCACCATGTTATTCTTCGACGATGATCCATCAAAAGACTCAAAGCTGAGGTATTGAAGAGCTTGGTGTGTTTCTGTTGGAACATCGATCGGGCCACGCGGAGGGCAGCGGGGCATTTCGGATGTTCGGATCATTGTTGGGCCGGCCGGATCATGGATTCTCCGATCGGATCCACCGACCGCCGAACGGCCGTCGCGTTGGAAGGTGGGCCCTGATCGAAGGGATGAATCTGACCAATCAGAGCGTCAGGATTCATCCCTTGCCTCCTCCCCTCCTCACTATATAATCGGCCGCCGCAGACCATACCTTCAGATAGGTCCTTCCTTCCTGAAGCCACCAGAATATACGAATATACCCTCACGATAGGTACGTTCGTTGTGACTTCACATAACCTGTGATTCCAACAGTTTCATCTCCTTGGAGCGTGCTAGGTAGAAGTACATTGTGCTTCAAAACTCGGTCGTTGCTATGCAAGCTGTCAGAAATACTAAGCTCTAATCAGTGGTCCTCACTTCTAAGCCAGTGTATAAGACGTAGTTGAGAAGGAGGACAGAGTGAAAAACGATAGATACAATAGTTTTAAGGTTCAAACATTAGCAATGCAAAACTTGGAAAACGTCATGTCAATAAGTTTGTGGGCAGAAAAAGGAGTCTCCATGACATATTGCTATTTAAATCCCCTTCTTGGAATTGTTTTGCCTCCGATCTATTGAAGATGTAGTTCTATCATACTACTATTTGCTTTCCGCCTCAAGTCAGCCTGTAATCTAGCTATATGCAACTTCTTGCAGCTTTTCGTTTGCAGAAAAAGAATTGCTATAATTTTTGATTGTGCCAAAGTCTAGGAAATTTACATAAGTATTCATGTAGGTAGATTAATCTCTTTGTTCTTGAAACATAGCTTGTTGTTATTTTACCAAGTGACTGCTGCTTGAGTAGGGCATTCACAGTGTGTTTCCTAGCGAGTCAACTGTTGCAAGAAGCAGCCTAGACAACGTCGTCAGCGAAGCCCTGACTCTTGTGACTTGGTGATAGACAAACAAGTTTACAAAATTACAATGCGACATACCATCAAAGAGATATGAAGTTGATACGTTGCTTAATGAAACAAGTCCTTGTTTTAATGCTACAGCAGCAGTTAACAAAAGGCTTGCCTTATTAGAAGTCAACCAACATGAACGAGTCTACACAACTGTCTGCCAGGGCGACGTAAGTTTCCATCATGCTAAGCATATAAAGTATTGACGATGGTATAAACTATGTAACTAAGCTCTCACGTGTGTTTTGTAATAACATCCTCTAAAGCAGTTGTGAAAAACTTGCAGTATTCTCAGCATTTGATTATGTTTTCAGCTGACAATATCTTCTTTCTTAATTGAAGCTGTAGGATATCGTGGTTTAGCAAAACCAAAAAGGCCACAATGCCGTTTTCAAAGGAAAGAGAAGCACAATGTAGGAAATCCGCAGTGTAGATCTGGGAGAAGATAACAGATGAAGGCTAGGAACGTCGCCTAAGTGAGGCCGCTGTATTTTGCCCATCGCAGTTTCTGTATTCTGTGTGGCGTTAGTTTGTGTCTTAAAATATGTTCCATTTGTCTAAATTCCCTTACGACTCTTTTAGACACAAAACTGATGTCATGAAATGGAATGCGCCCGTTCGGTCCCAACTCTACCTCAGACCTAAATAAATTTAAAATGGCCGTTAACTGGTGTTGGAATGCTTGGCTCGTGAGCCAAGAAATGACATGGTGATGTGATTCAAGTCTAAAAATAATCGATGCATTGATCCATTGAATAATTTTTTACCTTATTACTGACTCAGTCAAGAAATTCTTGAATCCATGTTCTACCAGTCCTTATCAATTTTGCTAAACACTAATTTGAATTCAGACTTCTCAAATTTGTTTGAAATTTTCATCCCAGCCTAAGAGTCTATCACCGCTGGACTTCGTCCCAAGGCGAAGTGACAATGCTCCCATCCTGTGACGTAGAACGAACCAGTTGCGTCTGAATCACTGAACTTAATTATGACTAGATAGGAATTTCAGTGGGAAGCAGCTTCAAGCCATGATTTGATTTGATCCGCCAGTCCCATCTATTTGGTTCACGTGCTCGCAATGCCATTTATTGCTAATGATCTGTCGACATTGACGAACTACCAAAGTTTAACCAGAAAGTATTGGTTACCTCTATTCTAAAAGAAATTTAAACAGTTTCAAGCTTAGAATACAAGGAAAACAACGCATCAGGGGCGACTACGAGTTTTATCGGAGGAAGCAGCAGTTTCGCCGTGGACGATTAAAGAGCCAGCAAATGAAATGCAAAAGAATATTACGATTCCTGATCAGAACTAACTCAAATAAAAGCTAGGTATTCATGACTAGTTTAATGAGCATGATTCAGGACCTCATTCCGGAGGTCAAAACAAGGGATGGGATCAGGAATGGGATGCCCAAGGGGTGCTGCAAGGGATAGTCTTCCCACGACACCTGGCCACATGATGATATAAGTTAATCGTCCTGGTTCCGCAATTCTGAATGTTCGCGAAACTTCAAATCATCATTAAGGACACTTGGCTGGTCACAGAACGTTAGTTAATATCGCCAGGTCATCCCGCTGATCAGTGAGTTCCCGATTCATGTAAATCATGAACAACAATCAAACCATTGGTTCTAGAGCGTCATTCTGACAGCGAAGTCAACTAACTGGAATGGTTGCTCTTATCCCTATCCATCAAGTGCCTGAACGACCTGAGCCCAATCCGCGTCTCCGTAAGCACCAGGAACGCGATGCCCGTCAAAGAGGCTGGCGAGAACAACGCGGTCCGATCGCCTGCCTTCCCAAGGATGCCTTCCATGCTGAGCGATTATGTTGTCGTACACAAGAACGTCCCCCTGTTTCCATTTGTGGAGAACCGTGATTTCGTCTGTTATCTTTGCCAGGTGCTCCAGGTATCTGTCCGGAATCGGGCTGCCATCGCCATACAGCTGTCTTGTGACCTCGTAATTCGCGACCCGACGGCCCCCTGTTTGTTCTTCCAGTATGCAGCCAGTCCGGTGAAGAGGGTTGGAAGGTCGGTCTCTGGCTGAGTACGGATCGCGGGCAATCTGTGTGTTAGAACCACGCCGTCTTCAACCCACTCCCACTTCGTATGTTTTCCTCTCCCGTACCGTGCAATTTGATGCGTGATCTTATTGCGCTTCGTCTCTTCATCATCATCATCAGAGAAATCTTTGCCAAAAGCTTGCCGCAGAGTTGATCCACCCGCGTACTGTTTATCGAACTTGTACGTGACTTTGCTCACGATCCCCTTCTGAGCAAGCTCGTCAATGAAGTCGGGTATCTCTTCTCCAGCCCGGTGGAACAGCTCCAGAGAGGATGATATCGGGGTTTCCCCTCCCTTTGATGGAGCCTTTTGGCTGAAGAAGAAAATGTACTCAGGGGCATGGGGGACCTGGGGTGACTCGTTGTGGTTGTAGATCAGAACTTCCTTTGGACTTTCGTTCGCAGGTGCCACGTTAGGCGCCAGAAGTTGTCTGTCGACGACGATGCCGATAATCTCGTGTGGTTTGTACCCAAAAGAATGGGCAAATCTGCTGAATTCTTCCGCATCGTGGATCGGTAAGTCTCGAAAGAGAAGAGTCCCGTGGAGAGCCAGCTTTTTGGTGAATAGCCCGTCTTGAGCTTGGAGGGACTTGATTGTTTGTATGACCTCATCCAACTTAATGCCGTCACTGTGACTTGAAGGCCTCAATGCCAATGGGGCTACGGTATCGCCGGGATGTGGCGCGCCGAGAATACGCTGGTTCGTGCTTGGAAGGTCGAAAGACTCGAAGGAAAAGGTTCTTGAAGAGGTCTTGCCCAATGCCAAATCCACTGCCCCTTGACGTGGGACGGACGCGATGGACGCAACCATGCCGGCGGGAGGGACTTCCAAACAAAAACGAAGAGTTGATCAAGAGCCAAGAGGCGAGTGTTTTGATGGTTCAGCGAGCGTACCAAGAGCAAATAGTCCAGACACAGTCGGGATAGTGTTGCGTTGCAGCATCGAAATCACGTTGATGATGGTGAGGGGAAAGCGGTGGTCAAATAGTGTTCGACGTGTGACGTGCCAAAACAATTTAACATCGCAGGCCAAAATCACGCAATCTTCGTCTTACCACATCATCGACCCAGTCTGTATGAGCGACACACGAGGGAAAGTGGATGACACCCGTAACATTCATTGCTTGATCATCAATATACCTATATTAAAGACTTATTAGCTGCTTGTCTCGGAGGGTGGGTTACGTCCTGACAATCAGTTATTTTACCATGATACAAGCTGTGTATAAGCTTTTAGAGCAGGACCCAAAGTTGAAGATAAAATCTGATAGCGGTAGGACCGAAGAGTCCGGATCATATTTCACATTCCAGTGTGACATTAAATGCGAGATGTGGGTGACGGTCTCACGATCTGGCCAAACTGACAGCATCGTACTGCTTGCTGCTTTGGTGCATCAGCCGACACAGGCATTACGAGCCCCCTCGCAAGAAGGACGATACCAGCGGGGTTACAGGAAGCATATTGTGTCGCCATGAGCCAAGGACAAGATAGAGACTTCCGGAAACATGAGATCTGCAGCCAGTCTAATGACTTTCACTTCCTGTTTATGAGTAGCCGGCTTTCACTTCCTGTTTATGAGTAGCCGGCTTCTGGGCCGCTTGGAAGCTTGATGTGATTGAGAGTTATATACAAAAAATTTCTTCGACGGGATGGTGTGCGTGATGTTTACTGCCTTTCTTGGCTAAAAGCTTTGCCGACAAGTAACAGAAGACTATTGCGTAAATCGTGTAGCACACCACGTAGACATTCTGCTCCGTTGGCCTAAGAATAAGAGAAAATTAACGATAGATTTGGAAAGACTCACGTTACACGGATTTGTTCGGGTCTGGGCTCGGCTCATGTTCTAGACCCGCCGGATGCTCGCTCCATCCAGCATGGAGGATATGTGCTCGTATGCTGATATTTCTCTGTGTGAACAGTGACGTACAAGACTAGCCGGTAGTTGGAGACTTGCCAGGCAAAGATGTGGGATTCGAGGGGAAGAAACGAGACAGTTGTGCGCGCGCGTATGTGTGCGTGTGGCGTCTGCGTGCGTCTGTGGTGGGGATGGCTATGAGAGGAGTGCAAACCAACCTTCTCTGTTGTGCATATTCTGGCAACTTGTCGCTTAGCTGGTCAGAAAGAATCTGGATAATCAAGCCCAAGGGGGAAAGCCGCTACGTCGAGGACCTACGAAGCAACGACCGGGGAGGTGGGTGGGTGAAAGGGGTCAAATAGGAAACACGAGGGAAATAAAACAAAGTTGCCTGTTTGAATCAGATGCGGCAATTCACCCCCCGCACACCATGCATACACAGCACCGCTAGAATTCCACCCAACAGGCCTCGTGGCGAATGTCTTCCCGCGCCCAACCCCAGGGCTGACAGCGCCCATGTTATGTGCCGGTTGGATTTGCAAGAGAAAAAGCCCTTACCCGTGATTTGGTCAATCCAAGGTCATCGGCAAAGTCGAGGGAAATCTGGAAGGGTGGGTGGCTTGGCCGACTCCTCTTGTCCAGATTCGCTGCCTGGTAGATGTTGGTGAGCTCTAGCATCACAATATCAGCAGATGCAGCCGTCGTTGGGTGGGTGGATCTGTGAGGCCGAGATCCACTTGCTTCCGGTCCCGGCCCCACCCGGGGTCATTAACCGGCGCGTGCTCGCAGACTTAAAACAGGGACAACCCCAGCATGCCCAGGCGAAGATTGCTATCCTCGGAAGACCTGCCATTCTCAGCCAAGTAAACACCATCTTTCCCGGTGGTTCCCAAGACAATTGGGTAGTTGACTTTGAAGAACTATGAGAGTTGTGGTTCTTGTCACAGTGAACACATGTGTCACGATATATTCGTGGTGTTGTGGCTTAGCACTTCAGCCTCATCGTGCGCCACATCACGTGACCGCTTGTGGAAGCCTTATTTCTACGAGCCACGGCTCTCAGCCTCCCCACTCTCAATTTCAAGCACTTTACACACTTCGGACCCTATGCCTAGCTGTGTGCTTTAGCTCGTGAGAACATGTCACATGTGTGACGTGATACTTGGACCATTTCAGCCTCAAAGTACACTTCTCGCGAAAGCCTCGTCATGTTGGCGGCTGGCTAGACGTTAGCGATCGTTACCACGAAGCATGAACTCGTAGTTGTATGGCTGGCCTGTGGGGAAATAATCTGTCACGATATCGATCAAACGTCCTACCTGGTCATCTCATAGAAGGAGTCAAGGTGATCGACTCTCGTAGATGAGATGACGAACTCAAGATCAGAGAGTCCGTCGATCGGCAATGTGGGATCTAAGGTCTGCTAGCGGCGGCCACGATCAAGTACTAAAGTTCGGTTATCATCATCGTGGGACGGCTTGAAGAGGAATGTGGACCAAGCCGCATCCCGACATTTGGTGTCAGCTAGTGAGACTGCAGTATTGGACGCCAAGATGACAATCGCTTGTTCAAGGTCCAAGCTGGTTACTACAATCGTTCATCGGCAACATAGCCTGAAAAGGTAAAGTCGCAAGCACGAACGTCCCCGAGGTGTTAGGCCCCGTCTCTATCGCGTTACGAAGAGCCATGTGTTGAACGAGAAGGAAACCGAAGCGCCTCAGCCACAGTCCAGGTGTGGCGCCCCGGCTGACCAGGAGAGAAGCTCCGGTGAAGTGATGCTTATCTCGGTGAATACACCGCTGATAAGAGTAATGGCCCCACCTGCCGAACCCAAAAATTTGACCTTCACAGGCGGCCTGGGAACTTTTTCCCAGTCCACACCCGACGACTTTCCCCTCCAATCAACACACCAATTGCCTCGCAAAACCAAATTCAACCATGGCCGGAACTGCGACCAAGAAGCGAACAAATGCCGGCCGCCTCGCGCCACCGTCCAAGAAACAGAAGCGACAAGATAAGAAGCAAACGGAGCCCGTTGCGGACGAAGAGCAAAGTTTCGACGCGGCCAACGTCCTCGACTCGGACGACGATGACATCCTCAACGCCAACGTCGACGACGGCGCCGTCTCCGACGACAACGACTCATTGAGCTCCGCAGACGAGCGCACAGCGCCCAAGAAGAAGACAAAACCCGCGCCTCAGGCGAAAAAGAGCAGAGATGCCCCCGCCGGCACCGACTCGGACTCGGACTCGGAAGAAGAAAGCGGCGACGACGAGGGCGCGCCCCAAAAGACAAAGTCCAAACGCAACGATCCCTCGGCCTTCTCCACATCCATGTCAAAGATCCTGTCGACCAAGCTCTCGAACGCGAAACGGGCGGATCCCGTACTGGCCCGCAGCGCCGAGGCCCACCAGTCGGCCAAGGCGGCCGTCGACCTGGCGCTCGAGTCCAAGGCGCGCAAACAGATGAGGCAGCAGAAGAAGGAGGCGCTCGAGAAGGGCCGCGTGCGCAACGTGCTGGTGGCGCCCGAGACGGAGAACACGTCGACGGGGGAGATGATTGAGACGGAGCGGCGGCTGCGCAAGGTCGCGCAGAGGGGTGTCGTCAAGCTCTTCAACGCCGTGCGGGCCGCGCAGGTCAAGGCAGCCGAGGCGGAGAAGAAGGCACGCAAGGACGGTGTCGTCGGCGTGGTGAGGAGGGAGGAGAAGATCAACGAAATGAGCAAGAAGGGCTTCTTGGACCTGATCGCGTCCGGCGGCGGAGGGCTCAAGAAGGGCGCGTTGGAAGAGGCTTGAGGGGGGGAAAAGAAAGATGAAAAATATGCGTGGATGGATGGATGCCTGTGCCGGGATGTTCAGGCGTCTTTTGGTTTCTTCTCGTTCACACACCGATTTTGTCCAGTGTTATGTGCTTAGAGGAGTGATGTTATTTCCCCTCCCATCGTCCCTTGATACCCGCCAATATCTAGCATAAGCCGAGCCGAGCCGATGTGTGTATTCCCATCCGTGATGCCGCGCTTGATTGTTGAAGAACACTCCCCCGCCCTTCCCTCCCTTCCCCGGAAATCCCCTTGACCCCCTTCTTCCGACATGTAAAAAAAGTATGTATAGTATAGTACAGATGATTAAATAATGTGTCATACGCTGCTTCCAACGCCGAGTTGATGGGAGAATCCCGCGTTTAACTGAAGTCGCTGGCCTGCAGATTCCGCGTCATCGAGGGCAGCTTAACCCTGAGGCCGTCCAGCTCCTTCTTCATCGTGACTTGGCAACCGAGCCGGCTTGTCTCGGTCAAGCCGAAGGCCAAGTCGAGCATGTCGTTCTCGTCGTCTTCGGGCTCGGGCATCTTGTCGTAGTATTCCTCATCGGCGACGATGATGTGGCACGTTGAACAGGCACAAGAGCCTCCGCAGGCACCTAACATCTGCTGTTAGCAAGTCGACGACGAGCGCTATCCCCCAAAAGGGGGGGGGGAGGGGTCCGGTTACATACCCTCCATTTCCAGGTCGCTGTCTTGCGCGACATCGAGCAGGTTGTCCCCTTCGCTGACTGCAATCTTGTGTTCGTCACCGTCCTTGTCGACGAAAGTCACCCACAACCTGTAGAAGGTGTCAGTTGATATCGCCGCAGCGTCATGATCGTCGTCTTACTCTTCGCCGGGCTTGGGAGGGGTAATGTGGCCGTGCGGCTTGACAGCCGAGATGGAAAAGCTACGCGCCGAGGTCCACTGGATCTGTCTGGGAGAGAGCGGCGCAGGTCTTGTGGGAATGGTCGAGCTGTGAATGCTTCGGGTCTGTCGTGGGAGCTGACGGGCTTGTCGGCATACGCTGGCGGCCACCCTGCCGAGGGTTGTGCTCAGTCTCGTGGAGGGCATCGTGTGCTCGGTATGATTCCGTTCTCGGCCGGGAATAATTTTTATTTTTATTTTCCTCGGGACAGGGCTGTCGATGACAGAGGGCGCTTCGGATGCGCTGGGGAGGGAACTGGAGAAGGATTCGACCGGATCAGGACCGCGTAAGAACAAGTAAGTTGGAACACTGCGGCTAGAGTTGCTTGGCTATCTTTGCGGGTGGCGGGCTCGCTGCACGACAATGACAAAAAGTTGTTGGAAAGCTTCGATAAATGCGCAAGGGACTGTGGAGATGCATTGGATTCAGGGAAATTTCTATAGGCTCTCGTGCCTGCGGGAGCTCCGACGTGACCCGCACTCCTCTCGGGCTTATCGGCCGGCAAATCGCGATGTTCCGGCCCCGGGACCCGGGCATGTGCAAGGTACGTACCCATGATGCACAGACGACCTACCCTACCCAGCGTAGGCTTTTCAGCTGCTGCTGAAGTGTGAAGCAAGGCAAGGCGCGCCCATCCCCGTCATGGGGCCCCGCTAATCTTATCTCCGAGGTGATTTCCATCTCATCATGCAAAATTGGGAGTAAAAGTGGAAAGCTCCCGAAATCATGCATCGACAGCTTTGAGCCGCATCATCCGCCAAACCCGATCATCATGGCCACTCAACGAGAAGGAGTGAATCCCTTGAGACCATACTACAAACCACCGACCATAGGAGAGCCTCCAGATGCGACGTCTGCGTCGTCATCCGCCCCAAATCCCTTTGCCCGCCATGCCGGCGGCAATCAGACGAGCGAGCGCTACGCGTCAAAGGCACGCGACATCTTTTCCGACATCGACTACAAGGACTACATCAGCGAGCCGTCTCCCTCCGTCGTCCAAACCGTCAAGGACCTCGTCGACGAGCTGCTATGGAAGTACACCTCGGTGTTAATGGCCCAGCCTTTCGAGGTTGCAAAAACGGTTTTGCAGGTCCGGAGTCACGATGACGTGACTCTGGGCACGCCGGCGTCAGCGGCGGCCACGCCCTTGGCCACCCCAGTGTCGGAGAGGCTGCAGTCCTCGTACGGTAGTGCGGTCTACAGCGAAGCCGACTCAGATTCGGACCTCGACGAGCCCGCCTACTTTACCTCCAACGCCCCAAGCACGCCGTCACCGTCCTCGGCCAGGGGGAGGCATCGAAACCGCCGGTCCCCGTCGCCTCCGAGCACGCCTGCGGCGAAGCAGCCCGTGCCGCCTCACCAACTCACCATCCGTCGACCCGACTCGTTGATGGAGGTCATTGGTCAGCTCTGGCAAAAGGAGGGTGCCTGGGGCGTGTGGAAGGGGTCGAATGCGACATTCCTCTACTCCGTTCTCTCGTCACTGTTGGAAAACTGGTCGCGAAGTGCTCTGAGCGCACTGTTCAATGTGCCCGATCTCGGCGTCAAGGAGGACATTGATCGATTGATCGACATCGCCTCGCCCTATCCGTGGGTTTCTCTGTGCGTCGCCGCGGCGGCGGCCGTTGCGACGGGCCTCATTCTCGCGCCTCTTGACCTGGTGCGCACAAGGTATGTCACTTGTTGCCTCTCACATTTCGCTCCGTCGAGGGGCAGTGCTAATTCTCAGATAGACTACTCGTTACACCAACTTCGAAGCAGCCGAGAAGAACGTTGTCGACCCTCCGAGCCCTCCCCTCCTACGTCTGTCCCTCGCTCCTCGTCATTCCTACCATCCTCCACTCGCTCATCCACCCCATCCTCACACTGTCAACCCCTCTCGTCCTCCGAACCCGATTCCTTATCGACAGCCGGGTGTCGCCCACAACCTTTTCGGTTGCCAAGTTCTGCGCGTCCTCGGTGGCGCTTTTCGTCAAGCTCCCGCTCGAGACCGTTCTTCGACGCGGCCAGGTCGCCGTCCTGTCCACACCCGCGCATGTTCAGGCCCTCTCGAGCAGGGACCAGAAGCTCGAGACGATCGTCCCGCCCGGTCGTTATCACGGTGTCATGGGCACCATGTTCTACATCATGAACGAGGAGGGGACCCGTGCCATTCCTACCCTGCCTGCTGCGCCGGCAAAGAAGGGCAGGGCCAAGACCAAGGTCGCAGAAACGGTGTACCGCAAGGGCCAGGGGCTGGACGGCCTCTGGCGTGGCTGGAAGGTCAGCTGGTGGGGTCTGGTTGGACTCTGGACTGCGGGCGTGATCGGGAACAGCGCCGAGGGCGAGTTCTAGAAACAAGTTTTGAAGCAAACGAGCGTGACTCGTATCACCATTTTCAACGGCCGACTTCAACCAAGTGCGAGTGCAAAGGTACGAGGAAACAAAGGACACAAACACACCCATGTAAATTCTTCTGTTGTATTAGAAGTGTGTGTGTCTTGGGATGCGGGATTCACAGGCGTTTTTGGGGCATCTTTTCGTACAGTCCCGAACTCTCTCCTCTTACTACGACTATGACGAGATGCGGTATGATATCCACCTTTTGAATTCCGACTGTATTACACCAATAAAGCAGCTGTAAGCAACTGCAATCAACACAAGACATCTACCAAACTCGTTCGTAAAGCTGTACTGTAGCTCTTCCTCTGTGTGTTTTTTTTTTTTTTACGTCCGTAATCCCGACTCGGAAGCCTTTGGGACACTCAGCCATCATGCCTTTAATAGAAACCGTTAACGATAAAATTAGTTCTCTGCGTTGGTCACACTTCCGCAGCCGAGTCTTCGTGCAAGCCGCGCGAGGTCGTGTCACAACCCCCCCCCCCCCCC
>PUHP01000029.1:998-12715 GCA_006783085.1 Colletotrichum shisoi | reverse complement strand
TCCTTCTGCTCGTCTTTCCTGGTCACCGCCATCCTATGCTGGGCATGTGTACGTTTGTTTCCGCTCCCATCATCTTCGTCTGTCCCGCCCCCTTCTTCCGCCGTCACATATGTTCTGATACGTTCGTATCTATGAGGCGTTTCGCTAGAAGCTTCCTCGTGCGACTCGGAAACTTGATTCGGGAGAACGAGGAAGAGAAGGAGGAGAAGACGAGTCAAGGAAGCCAGCCCAGTGCGACGGGTGCCTGCGTGAAGAACGCAGCTGTCAGTAGCACCAGGATAATGAGAGGGCCGGCGGCCCCTTATCGAGTCGAGCGCGCCAGGTAGCCTGCAGGATTCTGCAGACGGCCTGTGAACCCGTGGCCCATGTCCTCGCTCGTTCCTCCAGGACCCGTGGTGGGTGAGTGCCTGGGTTATCAAGGAAAGGATTTCAGTGTTATGAGGATGATTCCGGGGGCTGGCCGGCCGAAGGTGCTGCGCCGCCAACGCCGCCGAGGGCGCGCCGCAGCTATCCAATTTTACGTGTAAAAACCGTGGCCTGCAGTCTGCAAGCCCCCCATTTCCCCAACTCTGTGGTGCCCGATAACGAATTATTTGGGGGCCGGACCATGGAGAGGAGCTGGAGTAGCTGAAGGTGACGCACATCGAGGCCATCGCCCGATTGATGGCTGTCACCGTACCTTTTATTGCGTCAATTATCGTCGGCCAGGGGTCGGAATCGGGGGGGGGGGCTGTATGTGATATATCTGGGGGCCTAAAAGAAGGCTGGTGTGTCCCTTTCCGATGGATGAGACAAAACTTCAAAAGGTCGGCGTTGCGGTCTTGTGTTTTTCGTAAATGGTCCTGTTGAAGGACACACATACACACACATACACACACACACAAACACACACACACACACTTACACATACGCCCACCATCTCATTCTACACTCGACTCCACGTCCTCTCAACCATTCTGTCTTCTCACGAGTCTTCACATCAGCTCAATCATGGCACGTACTTCGGTCTTCCGCGTTGGCTCGGCTTTCAACGTTGTGCTCCTCGTCTGCATCATCCTCAAACATGTCGCCCTGGCCGTCGCGCGGTCCACGATGCGGCACGCTTGTATGGCCATCCTCATGCCCATCATGCTCCTCCACGTCGCCATAATCGAGGGCTGAGACACGGGTCTCGCGTCGAAACCGAGGGGGTAGGGTTCAACTCGTCACGCGCCCCAAAGACACCCATCATCCCTCCCACATAATTCAAGACATCTCAGCCTGTTACCCGCCATCGATGTCTATTCAAGGGGCGATGCAGAACGCACCCGTCAATGTTGCAGCTGTCTCGACGCTTCAGTCCCTTTCCGAAGGGAACATCTCACTGCTCACATACCCCTTGACTCGCCCTTTTACCGCCACTGCCATCACCACCTCGACACGAGTCGAAGTCAACGGCAACAACGTCCTCATAAGCAGCCCTTTCCACGGCCCCGCATCCACCTCCGCGTGTCGGGCCGTCCCGCTGTATAAGCACGAACCACCAACTAACTAGTGGGCATGTGCGACTTACGCTCCCGCTGGTGGCTAACATTATCCTTTATCTGTATGTGTGCTATACTTGGAGCCTCTGTACTTTTTTTTGGTCTAGGGTGGTGTTTGGCGGCTAAGTTGTGATGAGACTTTCTCGAGAATTGGCCAAGTATGGCTGGACCATCCGGAGGACGAAAGCGTCCGGCCTCCCCCTTCTTTCGCCCTCTTGGGGCTCGGGCGGGAGAAACTTCTCCTTTGTTGAAATCCCACCCAGGTCTGTGGCCTCGGGTTACGAGTCTGTTTGTTCAATACACTATCTCTCCGGTACCAGAGTTCTCTGCCAAGTTTACCAGCCCTGTTGGATCCATGAGGCCACGCCCCCTTTTGATATCACCAGCTGCGACTTGTAATTCAGCCTCTGTGACGACTTGAGCCGGCTAGAAAGACACCTTTGCCCAAGTCGCACTCTCGCCCCATCTAGCACCACGGGTCACGGCTGCGATGACCGATTCCGGCTTGTGGTCGCAGTGTTAGTGTCTCGATCCGGTTTGACATGCTCCGTCAAAACCTTCGCATTCCACGAGGTCTGTCGTTAAGCCCGCCGTTCGCTTAGCCATGGACTGTTTCCCACCACGTGGCCCTCGCATGCCACAATTAAGCACCACTCAAGCTTCACTCGACCGTTCGGTATCATGGCTAGGAACGAACACAACTCTTTCTTGGAACAGTTGTCGGTTGTGGCTTCAGACCCATCATTCTTAGGGGGGTATTTCATCATGTTGAGCTTCATCTCCCTCGTCTTGGCCTTGGGAGGTACGCTTTTGTCTGCATCCATTCAAGCTGCCTCTGCAGTCGCTGAACAGCTAACAACCGGGTCACGGGTGCGACCGAGTGGCGTGACTTGAGACACATGGTTAGATGTCTCCACGCTATCGAAGTGGACATAGGGCTAGACCGTCAAGGGCAGTTATGTATTGGCGATCACATCCGCTGACAGAACGTTTGACTGTTCTTCCTTGCCTCACTTCGATCCATCAAAGTTTTGCTGACAGGCCGGGCGACACCATCCCAGTATGGAGCCCCAATGCTGAGGGAATCCGAGGTTGCCCTCTGCGGTGAGCGACTCTGCTGTGGCCCAACTTGCCTTTTGGGTGGTATCTTTCGAGATTGCATTCCTCAATTCGTTTCCGAAAATGATAATTTGCACAGTTTGGGGACAATCGGTAAAAGCTTCAACGTCCTTCCCGACAAGCCCAGTTGCCACGCCTGAGCCGCGGGTAGTTTTCACAGCTAGAAGCCACCAGGGGCCGTTTGCGAATGGCTCACCAAACTTCCATCGTTGCCAGCTACGGCAGTGTTTCTTTGCCGTGGGGCTGAGAGAGACAGAAGGTTGAGGCGCGACGAGGCTTGACGCTACATCTGGTTGCGGTGACATGCCACTCAAAGGGCAACACGTCGCCCAGAATAGGCGTCGAGACATGTTCCTCGGCCAGTCCAGAGCGGGCGAGACGGCGTTCGAGCCCATGAGGAACAGCAAGGCTCTTCGGCGGCCAGGACTCTCCCTCTCGCGAATATAAGACCTTGTGAGGGGACGCCGAAGGTTGGAATGCCTGACTCACTCCATCCATCCCTAGCTCGCAGTCTCACGAATGTTGATCGCACGTGGATAGACTCAAAGTTCGGTATAAAGACCGAAGATCAACGCTCCACTAGTAAATCGCTTTCATCAACACCAAACGTCGCTCTCTACTGTTTCACTGTCATTCACTCACACTCTTTCGTTGTTTTCGTCGATCACTTTCTCGTTACAGACGTTCCTTCTAGCGTCGTCTCACTCTCTTTTTCCAATACCATCAAATGGTTAACCGCAAGACTTCCGGCGGCCTCATGGCCGTGTTGACCACGGCCGCAACAGTTGCCGCCCACGGTCACGTCACCAACGTCGTCGTCAACGGCGTTTCTTACCGCAACTACATCCCCGTGCAGGACCCGTACACCAACAACCCGCCCCTTGTGGCCGGATGGACTATCGATCAGCGTGACAACGGGTTCGTCGCTCCCAACGCATACAACGCGCCAGACATCATCTGCCACAGACAAGCGGTCTCGGCAAGGGCCCGCATCACAGTGGCTGCCGGCGACACCATTCAGCTCCAATGGACCGAGTGGCCGGATAGCCACAAGGGCCCCGTCATCGACTGGCTCGCGAACTGCAACGGCCCGTGTAACCTCGTCGAAAAGACCGACCTTCGCTTCTTCAAGATCGACGGCGCCGGTTTGATCAACCCTCCGCAGCGGGAGAACCGCTGGGCAGCGAGCGCCCTCATCAACAACGGCAATGCCTGGCTCGTCCGGATTCCGCCCAACGTCGCCCCTGGCCACTACGTTCTCCGCCACGACATCATCGCTCTCCATAGTGCCGGCCAGCAGAACGGCGCGCAGAGCTATCCGCAGTGCATCAACCTCGAGATCACGGGCGAGGGCACGTACAACCCGCCAGGAACCCCGGGAACCGCTCTTTACAAGGCCGACGATGCCGGCATTCTGTACAACATCTACCGGGACAACCTCAACGACTACGTGGTCCCTGGAGACGCCATCATCTCTGGCGGCGTTTCCATGCTGCCACAGTCCCGGATCCAGATCACCGCCTCCGGCACCGCCACCCCTTATGGCACAACCAGAGTCGTCCCTTCATCCAGTACAACCCAAATCGTGTCTTCATCCAGTACAACCCGAGTCGTGCCTTCGTCTAGCTCTGAGACCACCGCCGACTCCTCCTCTGCCGAGACGAGCCCATCTTCCATAGAGGGTGAGACCAGCATCACTATCAGCTTGACCAACACCGTCACGGCAACCTTGACCATCCGAACCAGCAGCAACAGCCCGCCCAGCAGCACACCAGCACCCTCTCAAACCCCAATACCGACAACACTGCAAACACAGACGACAACGGCCCCTCCATCCGGAGAGCCTGTACAGGGCCTGTACGGCCAGTGCGGTGGCGTCAACTACGCCGGCCCTACCAAGTGCGTTGA
This sequence comes from Colletotrichum shisoi, assembly GCA_006783085.1. Lineage (NCBI taxonomy): Eukaryota > Fungi > Ascomycota > Sordariomycetes > Glomerellales > Glomerellaceae > Colletotrichum > Colletotrichum shisoi. The sequence goes on along the minus strand of PUHP01000029.1, from coordinate 8,165 downwards.
CTACGCGACCTGCTCGACGGTGAATCCGTACTATGCGCAGTGCACCCCTGCCCCCGTACCAGCTGGAGCTCAGTCTCTGTACGGCCAGTGTGGCGGGACAAACTGGCCAGCAGCGAGCCCGACTGTATGCGTCCAGGGGGCTCGGTGCTCCACGGTCAACCCTTACTACGCCCAATGTACTCCCGCTTGAGAGGGCTGTGCTTAAACCGCTGTTGCTGGATGACGCGGTCATGAACGGTTATGATTATTGAAGGTGCGGGAGCGTTGCTTGGGAAAGCGTGGGAGGCTGTACTGGTTGGTCAGGTCGATGGTTGATTCACTTCCTGTCTTCGTTCGTGCGTCAAGCACACCCTTTTTTTTATAGCTATCTTTTGGTAGATCCAACGGTGTGGAAAGTTCATTCTTTTCTCGATGGGCTTTCTGTGGTCTGAATTCTGTTTGTTAACCATCTCGACCCTAGCACGCACCATTTGCCTCCGGCTACTCTGCAGCTGGAAGGGGAACTGATTGCGGAAAAGGACTGACGGAGGGTCAGTTTGCCGCGCCCTTGCCGGCTAACTTTACAAGTACATCTCATTCCTGCTTGAAAGTTCATCCCGGGTAGTGCAGTCGTCGATTTGCGCTGCTAGTTTTGGTCACTTCCATATAGGAGCTTACTGTTCTTTTCGTTTTTCTCTTCTGCTTTCTTGGCGCTTGGTGACAACGCGAGAGCTACTACCTAAAGGATTGGCGATATTATAGTAACATAGAGAATAATTACATGTGCATCCTGTAGTTCTCTTTGTGATCAACCCCCAGCGATTTTACCCCTCCCTCTCTCTTCACTCTATTCTTTCACATAGATTTCACTTCAGAGTTTGCCTACTTTATGACTATTTAAAATCATGAGTCTTCTTCAGCTACAGCACAGATGTTTTTCTCATAGGTGTAACGCAAGACATTTAACACACAGCCAGTACTTTTGCAACTTGACCTCGATTAATCATGAGACCCGACGTTTAGCCGAGTCCAAAGTGTGCTGTTAGTGGTTTGTAACGGGAAGCTTGTAATAGCAATTTCACTAACTAGTTATAGCAAGATTAATAGAAATGAATTTCTGTAAGTTTGTCAGTCTCTCCACTTTCCAATTGAAATCTGGCTGGGCATTATGCAAATCTTGTGCTCATTTCAAGCGCTTTTTTTTTTTTTTTACAACCATAAACAAAAACAAAAAATCATCTTGTTTACTCCTTGTCTTTTCTGTTCAACTTTGAAGCCACAACGACGATGAAGCTGTCAACCAGTATGCTGGCCCTTTGGCTGTCGCCATGGCTTGCGGTGGCTGTAAATGGATGCAGCGACGACAACTGCGCCTCCGCAACACCAACTGGCTCTGGCTATAAGCCCGACATTCCCGCTTCATACGAGAATTGCGCCTTCGATCCGGTGACCGACGGCGAATTTGTGAGTCCTGGAAGAGTTCGTGCCCATGTCGATGTGTTGCTCACGGCTGTACAGCAACTGCTTTTGCCAAACGTCTTCTCCATTGTCAACAATGACGGCAAAGCTGTCCAGGCCACCAACCTGTCAGCGCCAGTGGAACCCTTCATCTTCTCCCATCCAGCCGGGGCCCCAGCAGGGTATGCACAGCGCTTCATCCGATTCTCGCCTCGATTGTTACGCCCAGTCCAGACTGACATTTAACAGTCTCTTTGACATCGTGCTGAAATCGGGTGGTAAGACGCTACATCTTGCCGTTTACAAGTCAGGAGCAGTTGGCTTCGTCGACACGAGGTATGTTTTCCAGCTGTTGTATCTCGGGTCTCGAGTCCAAACTGCAGCAACTCACACGGGCAAAGCTCCAATGGCCAAACATACATTGGCACCGGGGACCAGTACATCACCACCATCTGGTCCGTGGATTGCGATGGGCGGGTAGTGTCAGGCATTCTCGGCGGCGAAAGCTTCCAGTTCCTTTTGAAGCACGACGGCGACATCGTGGCGACCTCGTCAACGGCATCCAGCAAGTCTCGTCGTGGCATCCCGGTTCCAAACGGATTCTATATCCAAGCCGAGGCCGTCAAAACTCCGCCCGGGACTCAATGCCCTTCCCCCGTCCAACACGCTACTACCAAGAACCCTCCCGTTCCGGTGTCGTCGAACGGGTGTGGGGTCGAGGGTTTCTGGGGCCACTTTGTGCCGGAACTGGACTTTGGCGAAGCTTGCCGCTTCCACGATGTCTGCTGGCGTGAGCACTCTGCCCTGATCATTGATGACCTTTTTCTAACAGCGTCGACTCAGCCGACTGTTCTCAGAATTTCACTACCTGCAACACCGAGTTCCTGAACCGTATGAAGGCCAAATGCAACGACAAGTACAAATGGGGCCTCAGCCGCAAGATCTGTCTAAAGCTCGCCAAGTTCTACCACTCGGCCGTCTCCGGCAAAAAGGGCTCGGAAACCTTCACCAAAATGACTCAGAAGTTCTGCGACTGCACATGCAACGACCCCAACCTCACGACGTGCCAGGACCAGTGCGTCGACACCAAGACGGATCCGAAGAACTGCGGCAGCTGCAACTTCAATGTGAGTCTACCCTGTCGTGTCATGTTTTGTCCTCATCACCTCGCATCCGAAACCGGGGGACGTTTGTTTCCCTACAAGTGTGGCTTACCAACCTTCAACTAAACCAACAACAAATCACTTCCCCCCTCCCCTCTCAGCCACTCCCCTTTCTGCGACCAGGCAACCGCCGCTGACGCAAGAAACACGCAGTGCCCCTCGGGCTCCTGCATAAACGGAACCTGCTCCTTCAACTCCTGCGCCGGCCAGAAGTGCGGCAGCTTCGGGTCCTGCGGGCCGGGCGGTGCCTGCGTCTGCGCCTCCGTCACGGGCGGCACGGGATTCTGCGTCAACGGCAACACGCCCTGCAGCGTGTTGTCCTCTTGCGATAGCAGCGACAAGTGCTCGCTGGACGAGGTCTGCGCCGTCGACACGTGCTGCGGGCGTAACGTGTGCATCAGGACGGACTCGTGCGGTGGGTTCAACTTGCCTGGAAGCCGCCTGTTTGCGCCACCGGTCACGACGCAGAAGGGGGATGCGACGATTGGGTACCTGGCAGAAGGAAATTAGCCGCGCCGGGCTTGCGTTCGACTGGGGGGAGGATGTAGGCGTGTTGGGTAAGTCATTTTTGGCGTTAGATAAGACCACGAGGTAATTACTTGGGTGCTGACGTCGCCCGATGGGTGTCGGAACAGTGGGTATGATTAATGAGCGTGAGCTATAATATAAGATAATTTGTTACAATTTAATCCCGCTAGTATCAGATAATTACATATGAGGTGACAAAGGGAGCTTATCTCCGGGAAGTTATCGAGATACCAACCATGCACTCTATGCAGATACGATGAAGCGGCAATCCATGACGGGTAGCAACAATCTAGGCTGCAGGCCCTGATCCCACATGTCATAGATCATGAGGAGGGTTTTGAGGGAAAAAAGGTTGCCGGCAAGGTCGCCAGCAGTTAGTACACTATCCAATGGGCGAGTGAACAGAACATCGATTTACATCCGAGTCGGCTTGCTTAGATTCGAAGCTTGGCTGTTTGATTATCACCTTTGTGCTGTGCGAGTTCTGTCAGGGATCACAAACCCAACATTGTCCTCAGAATCAGAGCTTGTCTCGGGGTCCTCCTCCCTTTTCTTCTCTCTGTGAGACGCGCCGTGTACTGACCTATCGGTGATCTGTCCGGGAGTTGGCGAGGAATCCCGTAGTTTGAACCCTTCAAAGGAAAGGGTAGTGTCGCCGAGGATCAGCATCCGGGTGACGCCCTGGAACGCAGTGCAGGTCTCGTTGAAGTCGAGATATCCGTCGTCCATGACGGCAAGCCCGCTCGTCTTCTCATAGCCCTTCCAAGTGAAGTACACCCGTCTGAAGCCGCTGCGCTGCAGCTCGTTTGGCTCGCGTTTCTTCAGCGGCGGCAACGTCCGAACCGGGGCAGGATTATGTCGTTCGCCGTAAAGCAAACGGTATGCGAGATCTTCGGGTCGCTCGCGCAACCAAAGGTCCCCGAGGTCCTCGACGCGCTCGCCCGACCAGCCCTCCTCCGTGTCCGATCTGACCAACTTCAACTGCCTCTGGGAAAACGAGAGAATCATTGTACCCTCGACAACGCCGAACTTCATATCGGCCACCACGAAGCCGGCATTCTCGACTGGGCGGGAAGCTGGTCTGATGTTTAGGGAAAAGGCCTCGCCGTAGTCGGGATAATCCTTCCATAACACAGGACATCCGACTAGGTACGAGCCGAGTACATCTTCGAGGCGCATCTCTGTGAAGCCTGTGCGATGCGCTTCTAATTGGTCGGGTTCCCCCCTACCATCCGTCTCCTCCTTGTTCACCAGATAGTCGCGGTGTCGTTCGAAGGCATCCGCCCATTTGACGAAAACGTTTCCAAGATCCTGCTCGTCCTCCTCTTCCTCCCCATCACCGTGCTCATTCATCCAATCAGCCATGCGGCTGATGACCTCATTCTGGTTCCAACCGATGACGCAAACCCCTCCTGATGAGGTGTGAATCTGGTGTTGAAAATGAAGCCCGTCGGTTGCTGCCGCCATGGTCTGAAGTGACCAAGCCACCCCAAGGTCGACATTGACCAAAATCATCGCATGAGGCGTGACGCTACGGTCAGGCCTTCCGTCCTTCTCAAAATAAGCTTTCCTGAAAAGATCAACGTCGAAGGCGGCCTGCTGTTCAAGTCGTTCGTACCGGGCGAAGATGCCCTTACGATCCCTCCGGATCTCTTCTCTCTCGCGAAAGGCCTTCTCCATCTCGGCGGCCCTTCTACTCAGCGAGTCGCACTGGGAAAACATTAGTCCCACGTCTTCAATGCTTCCCGAGGGGGCCGGTGTTGACGAACCGCACCCATCTTGACCAGCTCGCCAAGGTCACGACGCAGGCTGCTGCATGTCTTCATCTCCGGGTGGGATAAGCGTAGGTCGTAGAACCACGACTGTGTGGAGAACCATGCTTTATCCTTGAAGAGCTTTTGGCCCTCCGCTACCGCCTGGGCTCTCCTTTGGGCGTCCTCGATGGTGTCCGGGAAGCATAGTTCGCGGAGGCGGTCTACGTGTACGCGGGGGATGTGTTTGTATTCCAGGTTGCCATTCACATAGTCGTAGCCTAGGAAATGGGCTTTGTCGATCATTCGGTCCCGCTTGATGGCCTCTTTTCGTATCTCTGCCGTCATCTTGGCCCACCTACTGGGCGTCGGATGGGTGTAGATGCGAAATACGAAGGGGGGGTTGGAAAAGTGACAGGGATGAAATTGTTCGGTGCGTCCAAGCTTGCGCTCCATAAGAATAATGCATGCGCAGAGATGTACAAGCGAAGATCAACCGACACGTCCGGCACGTGATTCTGTGTCGAACATTATCCCAGTTTGCAAAGAAGCAAAGAAGTCCTCGACTTTACTGTAAAGATAGTAGAACAGGTAGAATTCCAGCGTCTAAAGGCATCGTGTAGTTTGTTCTCTAGATACAAGGTGGCGGCTAGGAAAACACATGGTTTCAATTAGTTGCCATTTAACAGGTCGGCCTAGAAGGGTAATTAATTAGAAGGAAAAGCAGCTGCAAAAAGCCTTAATAATAGCTAGTTGTATTTAGACTTTTAGATGCTTTTACTAGATAAGACCTTGTAAGACTGAGTTAACGGTAAAGGGAATTTGTAGCTTAGATCTTCTGACGTTCTACCTGGATAGATGCAATGGTGGCTAAGCCATTATAGTGGGCTGTTGAATCTGAGTTATTAACCCCGCTTGCATGCGGATGCCGCAGCATGGCTTGGTGGCAGAGTGGTCTAATGCGCAAGACTAGAAATCTTGTTCCTTCGGGAGCGTCTGTTCGAATCAGGCCCAAGTCGTCGATTATATTTTTGCTTCTTTGACAGATATTAATTGCCATCTACCTGCTCAGACTGGTTAAGTCCAACACGACTTGTATGTTGTTAAGTTTTTTGTTGTTGCCAGTTGGGATATGCTACTTTCATTCTTATTTGCTGCTTGAGAAAGCTAGTTCAACGCTTGTAAGTGAGTCTAATGCCCGACTTGTGCAATGTCGCATGGTATACCAATAGACTGTGATAGTGTTCGAGTATTATTATTCCAAACGCAAAGTACGCATCAATGCTCGCACGTCTTTGAATTCATCAATCATTCAAATCTCGGTGCGCCCACGTCTAAAGCTTCCAAGACGGACCGAGCGAGGTGACTTCATCGTAAAGGAGACTGGCACGTCGTCAGCAAGGTGCATACACCGTATTGAATGAGATCCAATGGATCGGATAACTTACGTGGTGACAAAGTTGGCGTACTCTTCGCCCGTCACCTGCGGCCGCAGGTACTTGGCCGCCAGCTCGTACTTGTTGTTCGGCGGCGAGGCCTTGATCAGCTCGCTCGTCACGTCGTCGAGGATGCTGAGCATCGTCGTCTTGTCGAGCTTCGTGCCCTCGGCAGTGCTGACGCCGTGGCGGACCCATTGCCAGAGCTGCGTACGGGACACCTCGGCGGTAGCGGCGTCCTCCTGAAGAACTTGGTTAGCTCCCGTTGCAAACAAAAAAAAAAGGGGGGGGGGGGGGGGGGTTCTATACCCTTGACCCCTACTTACAGAATGACGGAGTCTATCGAGCGTGGAAGGTCTTTGATGCCTGTTCCATGCATCACTCTCTTAAATCTGGCTGGGGGATGATGGCACAGTGTTCCCAAACAGGACGTCGTCGTTGGCCAGGAAGCCAACGACGGACCGGGGTTATGCCTTGCTCGTCCTTCGTTCGACCGGCTCTCTCGGGGGCCAGAGCACGAAGGCCCCCGGTTTACGCAGCAAACGGTTCCCATGGTTTCATTTGAACCAGCTGTTGTTTCCCTCTCTTAAAATCAACGGCACTGGTCCGGTCCGTCCGGTTGTCGACGGCCCCATTCTCGATCTCGTCGAGGGAGGGACTAGTCGGAGGAAGAAGATTGCCTGGGGGATCGAGGCTGCTCTCGACTCTTTAACTAAGCTCCCTGACGGAGCACTTTAACTTTAACCCCCGGGAGCCACAGACTGCCAAAGCATGAAGTTGTGCAACCGACATGCCTCCTGTACTGAAGCAACCCCCCCCCCCCCCCCCCCCCCCCCCCCCCCCCCCCCCCCC
>PUHP01000028.1:64957-80112 GCA_006783085.1 Colletotrichum shisoi | reverse complement strand
AATATCTATACTATCTTCTTTTACTTATCCTTATCTAGCGTTAGCGCTATTATTAGTATTATATTTAATTAATAGTCTAATATTTAATTAATAGCCTAATATTTAGTCTAATTAGCTAGTAATAGCAACAGAGAGGATAGAGACAACAAGGATAAGGGTATTATAGGCTTTGTAGGCTTTATAGGCCTTATAGGCTAATTATCCTTCTCCCCTGTGAAAGGGCTTTAAGTTGTATATAGTAATAATTAGGGATAAACCCCTGCAGCGATCAAAGTAGTAATTAGCACTAAAGGGTAGGTAGTTTATATAGGGTCTAAATAGCTTTACTTTAAGTAGTAGGCAACAGCAATAGCAACCTAAGGGTATTTTAATGTTGACGGTTCCATGATTCCTAATTCTGCTAGCGAAAAAGTGGCTAAATTGTAACAGCACGCATTTTACGCACGGACGCGTTATTTAATTTCGAACGCTCCCAACGCAACGCAGTGTATATCGGATGAGACATGGAGCCTTCCATGGCAAGCATTGCTGTAATGCTCATGACTTCGGCGTATCCGTCGGCATTGTACACTGAATATTACCCCCAGGATTCCTGAAAATAGCCGCGGGTGATGAGCCCTTGATCGGGAGATTCTATGATGTCAGCGAGTGCCTCTTGCTGGGTTTTAGATTGAGGTAGTTGTTTGCTGACTGGTGAAGGCCGCGCGGACTGTTACGTGACGTTCTCATGTGACCCTCGTTTGAAAATGGATGTTTCAATCTCCTGCCAATCGTTTGAATGAATTGAGACGTCGAGGCCTGCAGTGGGTCCTAGTCATCGAGACGTTCTCCAAGGTCACTTTGTGGGTGACCTGGCCAGGTTGCCAGCTTCGCCGAGGCCGCCGAGGCCGCCGCTGCCGCCGCTGGCGAAGGTTGCCAGCGGCAAGGATAGTAACTTGAAAATTCGAGGCGATGGCGCGGTCATGGGAAGTGTCGAGTTCTTAGTTTTGACGGGCCAAGGGAGCGTTGACATTTGTGCTTTTCGAGAAGTTTCGTGCTCGAGATGCGGTACGTTGGGTGGCGGTCGCTCCGAGGCCAACCATTGCGCTTAGCATTGACCGGCGTTAGTCTGATGGGACGTCAGACGCAACGTGGTTCTCAACATGAGGCATGATCTAGCACGGAATATGCAGAGCGAGGGGGGTCGATCAAGGGATTGCGTGCGTTTTCACGTGGAAGGTCGTTGGTGAGGACATCGGGCCCGGTGGCTAGTTGTTGGAGCCGCAGTTTCAAGCCCGCGCCTAGCCTGGCACAGCTAACCAAGCCGGGTTTCCGCATTACCTTGTAGAAATTAACCCCCTCGAGGTGTTCACTGAGCACACTACCTGCTTTCCCAGTCATTGCGGCCATACTCCAGGACGATGGACTCGAGTCTAACGGCTCCCTTCATCGCTGTTCGTGGTTCATCGCTTGCTTAGGGTTGCTTCTTCTCCGACCACAGATGTGACAATCATTCGGGTTACTTTTAATCCAGGCTTTGAGTTTCATTGAGAAGGTTATGGACTGGACATATTAGGAGAAAGCCCATGTCTTCCTGGACGGCCTACTACCTAGATCTGTCGGTGAGCCAGGTTGTCCGGGACTGTCTTTTCACACAGGCCGGCGAGGGCTCCGTTCTATGTTCCTACTTAGTACCGTATACAATATGTCGTTTTCCTTACTGTCCGCAGGTTTTCTTTTTCTTTTCGAAATTGCGAACGATTGACTGTCCAGAGATCCATAGGACCATATCGTGAGGGTAGATGTAGCCGGCCCTGGGTGCCACATGGCATCGAGCATCTTTTGGATATTCTTGCAACTTGCATGTAACTGATTAACAATACCAAACCAGAAAAGAAGGTTGGGAAAGGTGCTAGGGGATTCCAGTGATTGGATATGAGGAGTCCGGCGATTGGGCCTGTACGTCGTCAGTAGATTGATGACATCAACAAACCAAGCCTGACGGAGGCTTCAACGGACTCCGTGGACCGGTTGGTCTCTTGAAAAATCCCGAACAAAGCTCTGTCAGTTGGCATCACGTATCTGTATTCGGTCCTAGAGAGAACCGCGGCTTGCGAGTGTATGCAGACCGTCTGCTGGAGGACGGAAAATCCAATCGGACGCGCAATGGACTAAATGTTGCCGCGAACTTGATGGTGCTTAGAAGCCGCTCCCCAGACACCGGAGAGCATTGGATAAGAGTACATACTTCACATACCGCGCGTGACCTACTGCAACGGTGCAAGCGATTGATGAATCTGCCTGACTGCCCTGATATTAGGGTCGGAGTCCCGTCTAAGGGCTCCTCTGCAAACAACGTGACATATCAGTCTCTGTGGGAGGAAAGTTGTGTTGGCGCTGGGGTATTTACATCTTTGACAATGATGTCAAACTTCACGTCTTTATGAATCTTTTCTAGCAGGCTGTCACTTGGGCGCCTAGCCTAGCTACACATCGTGTTCTCTTTCTTCTGCGAGCTATTCTATCTAACTTTGTAAAGAAACTTCTATAGCTATCTTGGTGTCTTAAAAATCAGTGCTTGTGGCTTGTGGGCCGGTAAATCTAGCTGGTTGTGCTCCTGACTTTAGCTACATGTTCTCGTATGAATAGAGGAAGATCAAAGACAAGTGTGTCCTGGAGATGTTGTTGCTAGGATCGTCAGGCTCAAAACATCAACCAGAGCCCCGTATCCGTCGCTTTCGATGGAGCGTATAGTTTCTGAAATATCTCAACTGGCGACATGCAAATGTTCGCTTCATCAACGTCCACCTCAACGACATCATCCATCTACACAGCGTGCCTCAACCTGCCTTTGACCGTGAAGTTGGCAAGGGTCAGACACCAGTAAGCACCCATAGCTGAGGCTTCCGTTTCGTGCTGGAGGAGAATAAAACACAAGTGCTATTGCAATTCATATGTACCATGCCACTTGCTGATAGGCATCGTCAGTAATCGATACGACGTGACTTGGTTGACGTATTAACAAAATCAAAACATGCGGAGCAACATTGATAAGTGATTCAACGGTGATGTATCAGCCCACTTCAGCAAAGAACTAAAGGAAATTACGATGTGGCACAGTCGACAGAGAAATATCATCACAAAGAGCAACGTATATACGAAGCTTGAACAGTCAGATTTGCCAACTTATGATATGTGTGCCTGCAACAGAAGCCTCCTTTTGATTAACACTTCTAAACACTCGCGGAGCCTGAATCAATGCTGCTTCAGAGTCTGTAGGCATTTACTCCAGCCCGCCAGAGTAGTAACGCTGTTTTTTATTATTTCTCAGTCACATTGTGTACGGGGTGTCTTCCACCAGGGCGCTATCGGGCTGTTCTGCCAGGTGACGAAGAGAAGGCTTGAGTCTTGAAGCAACAACCGATGGGAGAAGCTGTGTCTCTCTAAGACGATACAGGAGTTGCCCTAAAAGTCTCCTATGGCCCGCCCATTATCGGAGGGGTCTCTCCTGCTTGGGAACGAGGTGCAAAGCCAGAAAAAGAGTGATGCAAGATTGGCAAAAGGTGGGTTTGAAACCAAGAGCGCCCGACCGTTGAGTTGACGACGAGCCGGACGGCCGTGGGTTGTGGCTTGTTGGGGAGGGAAAGGCTGGTCGTACGGTCGGCGCCACAGCCGCTGGGAGGTGCCCGTGGCGGGCGGTGGTGGTTGCCCACGGGGGGCCACGGGGGGCTACGGGACCTCCCACGTGACGGAGGTCGCACCATCTCTTGGTTATGACGCCTACACCTTGCCCAATCGAGTAACGCCCGCCATCTTGCACCAGCCTTGCACCATCACCATTTATCCAGGACCGACAGTCTGGGCATCTGGGATGCCAGGAGCAAACGATCGAAACCAAACCGTGCAAGTTGGACGACTAATTCACCACCCCGGAAGGAGAAAGAAAAAGAAGCCAGTTCTTCTGCCGTCCCTCTGCAAAGCACAGAAAGCCCCCTTAGTGCATCATCGAAAGGCAGTAGTGGATGAGATGGAGATGGCCGAAATGCCGGGTTCGCTGGAGAGGGAGATGCGAAATGCGCTAGTGCAGATTAGTGGATGGTGCACTGTTTGTCATACCTGCAGATCCTGAGCGATGGCGCCAGTGCTCACTGCTCGGTCAGCAGGGCAGGAGGGGACGGGCGAGTACTCTGTATGGGAAACTGGAAGCTTCCGTCATTCCAGTAGTACGTCTGGGGGGTTTGCCCCATGTCTTTTTTGTTTGGTGTTTGGGCTCCCCACCCCTCGAACCCGCCAGCCCGCCAGCCCAGGCCCCAGCCTAAGACTGCCCAGCCATCGCACCTGCACCTGCACGACCAGCGCCGACTGAATCCCACTGCATCCTGCACTCCGCGTCCAGCTATGATTACTACGACGCTTGCCTATCGCTGATTTCCAACCTCCCCACTGGTCGCAAAACCTCCCAGATTCCCATCACTCAGCACCGCCCCGTCCTTGTTTTTCAACGGCAGACTTCCTGATCCAACCCCTTCGGTTCTGTCTTATACCCTATCGTTTTGTTTCTTGGGCTCAAGTCTAAGAGCGTCGCATTCTTCTGTTGTCGTTACTGCCCGACACTGCCATAAATACACTCGCTTGTTGGTGTTTTCCCCGTCCAGGCAGCGCAGGCAGGCTTCAGTCTCTTTGCCAATCCACCAGGACTATCTATAGACTGTCTCACCTTACCTATGCCACCACCGGCACCACAACATCACTCATAATACCGAACGACTTGTTGGCAAGACAGTAGACCGAACCCGCATCTCTTCGACCCAACAGTACCACTGTCTTATTTGTTATTTGTCTGCATTCACGACCACGCAACAAACATAACCACCCGTTCGAACACCCAAAACACCCACCCTAGCCGGGCACGCCGTCAACATGCGTCGCCCTTCGGCAGACCTCACCGACCCTTCGCGCAACCTGGAGGAGTCGGTCGGCTCGCCATCATCTACCTTGGAGCCGCCAGACGTCGACTTGTCCATGCCTCCGACCTCTGATGAGGAGATGGACGACGCGATAGACGACGCGGACGGTCGCATCTTCACCCCGCCACCGCACATCGCCGCCCGCTTTTACCGTCCGTCCCAGGCTCGTCGCAAGGACTCGGCCGCCTCGTCACGTCGTAATTCCATCTCCTCGGTCCATTCCCGCTGCTCCTCTACCCAGACCTTCAACCGCCATGGCGCCCCCCAGAGCAAGCAGATCGCACAGCATCTCCGTCGCACGTCCTTTCTCGAAGACCGAAAAGCACGCCTCGCCGACCGTGCCGCCCATGCCGAAAAGGTTCGTCTGAGAGCCGCCATGGCCAAGGCCAACCACCGTGACACCTCTCTCTCCGAAGAGCGAGCCCTCGCTGCCCAGCAGGCCCGCGAGCGGAACCTGGCTGAGATTGTCGCTTCGTGTGCCGAAGAGGTCAAGAGGGCCAAGGCCGTCGCCGAGACCATGAAGGACAAGAGGGAGCGCGAGCTGGTCAAGCTTCGTATCCAGATGGAGGAGCGCCTGGCTGAGGCTGAGCGTCGGAGGGAGGAGCTTAAGAACCGATATGCCACCAAGCGGGCCCGCGGCCAGAGCTTGGTCTCGCGCAAGACGACCGAGACGTCTTCCAACCCCGCCGACACTGATGCCGACGTTGACGCCGACGCCGACGCCGATGCAGACGCCTCGCCCCTGAGCGAGACCGACGCTGCCGCGAGACTGCAATGGTGGTGGAAGAGCCACATGAGGAAGAAGGCAGTCGCCAACTTCTCGGAACTTGGACTCACCATCGAGGGCGTGCGGGACACGTCCTTTGACGAAGTCCTCGAGTTACTGGGCCAGGAAAAGGTGCTCGTACGCACCGCCCGAATACTGCGCATCTGCGGCTTGCAGGAGGGCGACACAGGGTCGGTCGACGAGATGGCCGCCGTCCGTACCTTTCTCAGCGCCTTCCTCATTCTGGGCCACCCTACACAGGTCCTTAGCAACAAGGACGGCACGGGGAACAGGGAACAGGTCGGATTGTTACAGCCTCAACCGCTGCCCAGTAACGATCTTGCTAATCCCCAGCTGCAGGACCTCGTGACCAAGGCCCGGGATCTCCTGATTTCTTTCGAGAACATTATGTCGCGCTTGACTGCCGCCAACAACTACACCCCTCCGCCGACCCTACGGAGTGCGCTGCCCGAGATCTATGCCACCTTTTACAACGCGTTCCTCGCGTGGAAGTCTCGCGACTCGGAGTCGCTCGTGCAGCTGATGCTCCTGCAGTTTGTCGAGCTCGATATGATTCTGCAGACGGTCCAGGAAAGCACCGACGACGCCGCCGCAGAGCAGTATCGCGAGAGCGTCAAGAGCAACCAAGTCCAGCTCATTGTGCGGATCAAGAAGCTCGCCGGCCAGGAGAGGGGCAAGAAAATGATTGCGGACGCCGTTCGCAAGGCACGCAAGGCGCGTGCCGCTAAGAAGCCCACGGGTGACATGAAGCCCCGCGTCGCCGAGAACGCTCCCGGAGAGGCGTCTGCCACTGCCGAGAGCCTCGTGTCCCCGGAGTTGCAGACGCAGACGCTCACGCCGCCGCCGACGCCGGCCAAGGGGCACACGAAGCCGCAGCCCATTGAGATCAAGCCCGGATTCAGCGGCCTGCTCCCCGACAACAGGATTGTGGTGCACGAGCTCGCCATCAACCGAGAGTATCGCATCCCCGCCAGCGAGTATAGGGAGCATCGCACTGCCCTTCAGATACCCCTGTTTGCTGGTATGCGGGCGAGCATGGCAGAAGACAACCTTGACGCCAGCTTTGGCTACTTCATCATCATGATGCGTTACCTCAAGGACAACCTACAACGGCTGGTTAAGGCGGGCGCGTACATGCACAATACGATAGGCGAGATATTAGACGTAGAGGTGGCTGAGCGCCAGTTCCAGATGGGGAGCTTCTCGTACGAGAAGTTTTTTGTCTCGATGGCGTCGCTCCTGCCCAAGCTGTGCGCCCCTTTCCGTGATGACGAGGTTAAGGACTTGGTGGACAACAAGCTCCAGAACGGAAGCCTGGTGGACCGGGTCGAGGCGCTGACAGAGTTTGTGGACCTGATGCTCTGCGATTACGTCAATTACATGTTCTCAACGGCGGCGCCGCAGCTCATCGAGTCTGCCCCCGAGTACGAGAAGAAGAGGTTTGCGACGGCGTTGGAGAGCGGTCAACACGGGCTCAACGCGGCCGAAGCGGCGTGGCGTGCGGCGCGCTCCAAGGTGCTGGCCGAAGCCCGCAAACGAGATCCCGAAGGCATCAATCACGCAAAGTCTCGGCCGACGGACGACAAAATCTACGCACAACTGCTCGTCGATTGCTTTACTCAGCCGGCACCTATCGCCGCCGACACAGTACCGGAGATGCTGGGCCTGGACTATAAGCGCATGACGCGCTTGTCTCTGACGTCGCAGCGCATCGTCACAACGGGGGCGATCCTACTACAATGCAAGAACCTCCTCAAGCGGGACGTGCGCACGCCGTGGAAGACGGAGGCAACGCGCATCACAGCTGTGCTCGAGGCGGATCACGAGAACATGGACTCAATAGTGCAAGGCGTCATGGCGGCGCTCGAAGGTGGGCGGTCGATGCCAGCGGCGACCAAGACGCACCTCAAGGCGCTGGTCACCAAGGTGCTTAAGGCCAGCCACGACTCGATGAAGAAGGGCGTGGAGCCGACGGAGCCGGTTTTGCGACTCTTGTTGGCGCGACTCCGAGGTCACATGAACGCCAGGCTGACGGCAGGATCGGCCAAAGAGAAGCTCAACGCTGCGACGACGGCGCACGAGAAGCTGGCCGGGCTGGGGTTGGCCGAGTTTGCGGTGCAGGCACGGGAGATGCTGGACGAGATCTCCAAGGTGGGCGCCGTGGACAGGGCGGCGCACGGGTTGTGGTGGAACGAGGTGGCGGCCAAGGTGGCAGCAGAGGGTGAGGCAGGCAACGGAAGCCCGTGTTGAGAGGTCATGACGAAGAAAGCACGTGTGTGTATGCATGGATGAGTACGATATACGAGTAGAGAGCGGGCGGGGAGCATTTCCGGAGAACTTCCTTGACGACGTGATGATGCACTTGTTACTTTGTTCGGGCTCGAATGGGACGGGAGTTGGCGGAGGTCTGCACTGGCTGCTTTTGATAGATTTCCACGGCATGGTTTGACGCGTTGGACTACTTTTTGTTTCTTACAGCGAACTCATGGGGCGGCATGGAATTTGTCCAACGGACGGGACGAGGGCACACGATGCACACACCACACGGGTTTGAGGATGTGCCCCGGGAAGCGAATGGCGGGATTTGGGTAAAGACCTCATACAGGCACAATGAGAGAGAGTAATGGAAGCATGAACTTGTTGATCCAGCCAGAATGACACAGTTATGGTTTCCTGTGATGGTTTTCCTAACAATGACGGACAGGACAAGGAGCTGCTGATTGACTGTCCCGAAGTCATTTCGCTTGCCGTACCTATATGGTTTATTTGCTAGCTAGCTAGCTACCTATTTGTACCTACCTAGGAGCACAAGCCACCGCAGGCTCCATAGAAACCTTACCTACGTAGGTAGGTAGGTACAGATACGGATACAAGCACTGATATAGAGATGCCTTATTAGGTAGACACTGGAACACTGGAACAAACATTTGGCAGAGATTTTCCCCGTGTCCCCGATCCGTGGACCGTTCTCCATCACCAACGACGAAGAAAACAAAGGTCCGGCTGACGGGGAAAATGGTCATCAGCTAGAGTGATTGCTTGCTTGATTGAGTCATTCATTGAACGACAAGATGGACCCGGCCAGGCAGCTGGCTGGACGTACGTGTCGCCGACTTGTCCTCCGGGCCACTGTATCACCATCATCACCTTTCACCCCCTTTTCTGTGCACTCCTTTGGGTCGACGACAGCGTCTATTGCTCCGTCCTTATACAACGTCGGCTTCGGGCGCCGATTTTCGAACACACCCGTCGTCCAAGCAGTTGCCGGCATCACCACTACCGCCACCTACAGTACTTCGACCGCTCGCGGCACAGCTCATCCCCTCTGGCCTGCCCCAATTGTCGGACGGATCGCCCGCGATGGCCTCGTCACCTTGAGGTATGCTGACGTTGGTTCTTTCTGTCTTAACACTCGTCCGACCCCTCCTTCGTCCTTCGTCCGTCGTCCCCATCCTTTGAGCCAACCCCTTTCCATCCCCGTCTCGGATAGCAGAGGCTTAGCAGCTCTGAGAGGGACACTTTTACCCATCTTGACTATGTAACGATCGCCTGAGCCGTACCACCACACACCAGACTCTCCCTTCGCTGCCCATACTGGAAGGTATTAGTGGCCGACGGCACACTAACTTCTAGTGTTGGTGGACACCGTCGACCACTGGGCTTACTCATGAGTGGCTGGCCCAGAGAAGTTAGCCAACCAACCTTACCCATGCAGGGAGGGACCTTTTGTCTGCCCCTCGTTGCCCCTCACCTCGGAAGCATCACCACTGATCCACCTCGGAACTCTCTCCCACCCTATGTCTCTGTCTTTCTCTCACTCTACATTGCTTGCTACTCGCACTATTACCTATCCATACTCCTCTATCTACGAACCAGAAACCCACCGTCGATTGCCGCTTGCCGCTCTGCAAAGCGTCCCAAGTAGGAAGGCCACAGTTTGTGGAGCTGTGCATCTTCTTTTTTCTTCCCAATCTTCCTTTGCGCCTGGAGCCAGCACCTCGACTTGTCTTGGTTTCTTCTCTCTCTTTCTCTCTCTTTGTTCTTGGAAACTGACATAAAAACTTGGCCCCCCCCCCCGCCATCACAGCCGCTGCAGCAGACCTTCCTCCGCCTTCCCCGCACCATCCCACCACCGCCGCCGCAACTACTGCTCGACCATCACCACATCTGACAAGGCCTTGTACGCCAGTAGAGTCGGCAATATGGCTGATCGCGAAGTCCTCCCGGAGTCCATCCGGCCCTCTCATTACGTCCTGTCGCTCCGCGACCTCAACTTCGAGGACTGGACCTATAAGGGAACCGTGACGTAAGGATGCACACCACACCCGAGCCGCCACTGACCCCGCCCGAGCTCAAGCTCAAGCTGGAGCTCAAGAGCTTTGGAATTCTTCCATCCTCAACAATAGCAAAACACAGGCTCTTTGCTAATTATTCATGGCTTTCCTACAGCATCGATGCTGAGGCTGTCAAACCCACTAAGGAAATCGTCCTCAACACACTTGAAATCAAGCTCCTTAACGCGAAGATCGCCGTTGGCCACACAAAGTCGACGCAATCATGGAACACTACCAACTTCACCTACGCTGAGAAGCAGCAGCGCGCTACCATCACCTTTGACGAAGAGATTCCCCAGGCCCAGAAGGCAGTCCTCACCATCGAGTTCGAGGGAATCATCAACAACGAAATGGCTGGCTTCTACCGAAGCAAGTACAAGCCCACCGTCGAGCCCGCAAAGTCGGTGCCCCGCGACGACGAGTGGCACTACATGTTCAGCACCCAATTCGAGTCCTGCGACGCGCGCCGTGCCTTCCCCTGCTTCGACGAGCCCAACCTCAAAGCTACGTTCGATTTCGAGATTGAGATCCCCGATGACCAGGTCGCCCTGAGCAACATGCCCGTCAAGGACACCAAGAAGACGAAAGACGGCTGGCAGCTCGTCTCCTTCGAGACGAGTCCCAAGATGAGCACCTACCTCCTCGCCTGGGCCGTTGGCGACTTCGAGTACGTCGAGGAATTCACCGAGCGCCGTTACAACGGCAAGCAGCTGCCCGTCCGCGTCTACACCACCCGCGGGCTCAAGGAGCAGGGCCGCTGGGCCCTGTGGCACGCGCCCCGCATCATCGACTTCTTCTCCGACATCTTCGGCATCGAGTACCCCCTGCCCAAGGCTGATCTGCTCGCCGTTCATGAGTTCACCCACGGCGCTATGGAGAACTGGGGACTCGTCACCTACCGTACCACCGCCGTCCTTTTTGACGAGAAGACCTCGGAAGCCAGGTACCGCAATCGTGTCGCCTACGTCGTCGCCCACGAGCTGGCCCACCAGTGGTTTGGCAACCTCGTCACCATGGACTGGTGGGATGAGCTCTGGCTCAACGAGGGCTTCGCCACCTGGGTCGGATGGCACGCCACCGATTACCTTCATCCCGAGTGGCAGGTCTGGTCTCAGTTCGTCAACGAGGGCATGGAGATGGCCTTCAAGCTCGACGGCATCCGCGCCAGCCACGCCATTCACGTCCCCGTGAAGGACGCCCTTGATGTCAACCAGATCTTTGACCACATCAGCTACCTCAAGGGCTGCTCCGCCATCCGCATGCTCGCCAACCACTTGGGTGTCGACACCTTCCTCAAGGGCGTCTCCAACTACCTCAAGGCCCACCAGTACGGCAACGCTAAGACAAAGGCCCTGTGGGATGCTCTCGCCGACGCCTCGGGCAAGGACGTTAACAAGCTCATGGGTCCCTGGATCTCCAAGATCGGTCACCCTGTCCTGACTGTCGCCGAGGAGCCTGGCCAGATCTCTGTCAAGCAGTCCCGCTTCCTGTCCACAGGCGATGTCAAGCCCGGGGACGACGAGACCACCTGGTGGATCCCGCTCGAGCTCGAGGGCAAGGTCGGCGCCAAAGGTATCACCTCGCTGTCCCTCGAGACGAAGGAGGACACCATCCGCGACATCGACACCGACTTTTACAAGCTCAACTCGGGCGCCTCGGGCTTCTACCGTGTCAACTACCCGCCCGAGCGCCTCTTGAAGCTCGGCCAGCAGCTCGACCGTCTTACTACCGAGGACAGGATTGCCATCATCGGCTCCGCTGCTGACCTCGCCTTCTCCGGCTACGGCACCACCGCCGCCCTGCTGTCCTTCGTCCAGGGCTTCGCCAAGGAAGACAACTACCTTGTCTGGAGCCAGGTCCTCGACTCCATCGCACTCGTCAAGTCCATCTTCAGCGACGACGAGACCATCAAGAAGGGACTCGAGGCATTCACCCTAAAACTGATCAATGATGTCGTCGCCAAGATGGGCTGGGACTTCCCTGAGGGCGAGAGCTATCTCGATGGACTTCTACGCAAGAGAGTCCTCGTGACTGCCGGCGCCAACGGCCATGCCGCGTAAGTGCCGAACGCCACCACCACTCTTACATCTTTACCTACATCCACCCCCCCCCCTTTGTACCGTTCGAGACTAACAGATAGACACAAGCGTCACCGAGGAGGCCACCAAGCGCTTCAACGCCTGGCTCGAGTCCCCCGAGTCCAATCCCCTGCACCCTGCCCTCCGCACCCCCGTCTTCCGCGTCGCCATCAAGAACGATACGGCCCGTGCTGTCGAGGCGCTCAAGAAGGAGTGGTTCACGACCCCGGCCATCGACGGCAAGGAGATTTGCCTCTCCAACCTCGGCTTCGTGCGTGATCCCGAGGTCATCCAAAACAACCTATTGCCATTCCTCTTCAACAAGTCCCCGCCCGCCCCGGCCTCGAACTCTGTCCCCGCCGGCGACATGCACTCCCTCGGCGCCGCCCTCGCCGGCAACTCGGCCGCCCGCCAGCTGCAGTGGGACTACGTCAAGGCCAACTGGGACGCCTGCGTCGCCAAACTTGGCAACCCCATTGTTGTTGACCGCTTCATTCAGGTCTCGCTCGGCAAGTTCACCGACTTCGCCGCCGTCAACGACATCGAGGCCTTCTTCGCCGACAAGGACACGAGCGCCTTCAGCCGCACCCTCGAGACCGTCAAAGACAAGGTCCGCGGCCGCGCCGCCTACCGCGAGCGCGACGCCGAGAAGCTGAAGGAGTGGCTCGTCGCCAACAAGTACGCGTGAACTGATGGTGGAGGATCAGTTGGACCCGGTAGACGAGATACAATGCATATCACAGCCAGGTTATAGCCAGCTGAATGAAGCAGGCTTGTAGAAGAACAAAACAAGGAGAAAAATTCAAAGAATTCAGACATTGTTCACGTTTCCCATTTTCTTGGTCCGCTTTTCATCCAGTTATGTATGATATCTGCCAGGTGAAGTGATGAATCGTAGGCCCCCCTACATCCACCGATTCCGTTCAACTGAGCGGATGAACGGGAGTGACATACAAAAGGAAATCAGTACTTTACAACCAGCATGAGATTCATTTCGTTTAGGGAAAATGACACGTTCATTACAAATACATTCGGGACGTCAGTCTACCTGGGCCCGCCTTGCTTATCGTCCCGTTTCCGAGCTGCTACTGTACGCTGTGCAAAGAAACACAAAACCATCCACCCCGTCCATTCATGCTCGCCCTGGAAAAAGGAATCCCAGGCGCATAAAATACCGCCCAACGCCAAAACAAAAAAATCAAGAACCTTGCATTCTTTTGCCGTACATATCCCGCCTCTGATGTTTCATCCTTTGGGTCTCTTTCTCCCTCGCCTTCCCAAAAGTTAAACGCGTATTGCGGATGTTCCACTTGTCAAGTCAACCTTGGAATGCGGCGCGGCGCAGGTTCTGCATCATTCTCTCCACGAGCGCCGTCGAATCCGCCGGAACTTCTGGGAGAGGTACCTCCCCTGCAGCGACTTGCGAAGGTGGGCAGTGCGGCGTTCCGCTCTGCATGGGCCCCGGTTGAGTCTGATGCTGGTGCTGGTGCTGGTGCTGAACCTGGCCCTGGTACGGATGATGAAGTTGATGCTGTTGTTGATGGTGATGGTGCGTTGCCGATTGCGAATATTGTCCTGGCGTAGACGCGTAACCCTGTGACTGCTGCCCCTGCTGCATAACCCCCCAACTCGAACCGTGGTGCTGATAGGGTGGCACAGCGGCGGCCTGCGATACTGGTGACGGCATAGACTGGTGCGACGGGGTCGTAGGTGTAGGCGGGTTCATTCGTGGCTGCGTGGCAATCTGTGCGAGAATCTCTGCCGGGTTCAGAGTGTGATGCTCAGCCCGGGGTTGGTTCATCGGTTGCGAGAGGTGCTGAGACGAAGGTGCTGTACAGACTTGGGTGCGATGCGGAGTGGGCTGAATAGGCTGGAAAGACTGTCGAGGAAACGCCACAGTCGAAGACTGATTCGTGAACGGCATCCGAGAGTTAGAAGCCGGCGCCGGGGCATGCGGCACCCGCACGGGGGTCTGAGAGGCCCGAGGCGCCGCCTGCGCCCTAGGACCGTTCGAGTTTGCCGGCGAGTGCGGAAGAGCGCTACTTTCAGTCCGCGAAGCATGGGCGTCGATAGCCGGGGCGATGCGGTTTGTGACATCGGCCGAACCAGAGGCTGAGGATGGACTGGCAGTACCCTGCGACTTCGACCCAGGCTGTGGGCTGGTCCGGGAAGTTGTAGTTGTCGAGGGCAGCTTGCCCATGGCCGCAAGGTATTTGGCTGGCAAGGGAACCGGCGTTTGCTTCTCGGGGATCTGTGGTCTTGTTAGTTTGGGCAAAAAAGAAAAGGGTTTACAATGAAGATTGCTCGAGTGACGGTGGTACCTTATACTGAACCTTCGGCGCAGCAGGCTTTGCTACGGGCTGAGTTTTCGCCTGGCTCTGCTGAGACTGACTAGCAACGGGTTGTTGCGTCGTCTGCTGTTGCGTGAGCGGCTGCGAGAACTGTTGCTGCGCCGCTTGGGATGGAGACTGCACAGGCTGTTGCGGCTGGTTTGGTTGGTTTGGCCAAGCCCCGTACTGTGGCCGAATTGCTGGATGCAGTGGGGTCGACTGCGGATGCTGCATATGCCAGCCATTTCCATGGTCATTAGGCATGAGCTGTGGGCCGTTCGCTGCGGGAGATGGGGACATTGATGCAGGATATTGTCGCCCTGCGTTGTCCTGCGGCGCCCGTTGTGCAGGCGACGAGTGCGAAGGAGTCGTTGTCTTTACACCGTAAATGCCGATAGAGCCTTGCGATATTGTGTTTGTCAGTGTATTGTAGTACGGACCACCATAGGCCGGTGCTTGTGGACCAGCAGGCGGGGTTGACGTCGCAGTGCCGCCCTGGACAGAGCCTTGTCGGTTCTTGAAGAACACTTCTGGAGACGTCCGCATAAGGTGAGCTCTCAGATTTCCTTCATACCCGTTGGTGAAGCCTCCCCACGGCGCGTATGGGGTTCGGTACGTCTTCGAGTCTCTGGGAATGGCGTAAATAACGTTGAAGAACACGACAGAAGGGGGGGGGGGGG
>PUHP01000028.1:17478-56064 GCA_006783085.1 Colletotrichum shisoi | reverse complement strand
GGGGGGGGGGGGGGGGGAAGGTGGTGGTTCGCAGTTATGCGGTCGTGTGGAGCGTGGTTAGAGGGCTTGGGAGAGTCGAGGTTGGCAGGCGTAAGCGTTTAGGGTGGAGGGGAAGCGAAGGCAGCTGCACTTGCTCGACGACAGGGTAGAAGACTGCGCATTTGCCTGTCGAAGGGGACTGCTTAGTGGATGGTGAGAACGAGCGGTTGTGTGGTAGGAGGTCACCAGCGGCAATACTTTTTTGAAAGCTGCGACGTTTGGGGAGAGGGGGGGAGAGAAAAGAGCAAGATAGACAGGAAATATGCAAAGCTGCAGCAGTGTCGACGGTGGGATTGCGATGCTGCGTCCGTACCTAGCGTAAAACCACCAACGGGCGCGGGAAACTGTAACTGGACCGGCACCCGCGCACCCCAACTGCAACTGCAACCGCAACTGGAACGGTGGGTGGGAGGAGCAGGCGCCTTGGCTCAGGGACCGGTACTCGGATTCGGAGTACCTGGCACCACGGGCGAAGTATTGTGAGTGATGCACTAGAGGGGGAAGGCCAGCTTGTGACGCCTGTAATGCCTGTGATGGTAGCAGAGGCGGAAGGCACCGGAGTTGGTTAAGGACTGCAATAATCAATCAACATCGAACAACACCAAACAAGTGAGGCCCAGCTATGCATACTTGTATACTCCTATTAGTGCGTAGAGGAAGTGGGCATGAGATGGAAGGAGTCCCGCACTAGCGCTGGTGTCTGGCACCACGAGGCATCTGAGATTGATCTGTACCTGACAGCCCTGGCATCGTCACCGGCGGGGGCACGTCTTAGCCTTCAGACCTCGTCCAGTCGTCACCAATGCTCTCTTGCAAGTCCACAGGTACTTTGCCAGAGGTAACTGCTTGCCTACCTACCACTTCGTTTCGTTTCGTAGGTACTTCGTAGCTGCCTCACTGAAGAGAGGATCGGCAGGGATCTTTCCACCTTCTTTCTCTTCCAAGTTATGTGCCTCTGAAGCTGTTGTCCACTCTTTACACTTACTACGTAGTACACAGCTTCAACGCGGTATCTGTGCCTGTACACCGTACATATATGTACATGGAAGCCCAGCAGCCATTAAGACCTCGAGAATTATTTCTCTTCGATGCACAGAAGGAGTGGAGAACAAACACACACAACACACACACACACACACCATGCCCCGATGGACGGACATGTCTGTCGACTGTCTCACCATCTGGGAGCTTGACCTTGAGATACCCGGTACTACTGAACAGCCTTGGAATCAGGTTCCCCTCTGGCGATTGCCAGAGACACGCAAAAACCAATACACTTGCGTGACTTGTTAATGCCATTGTCGCTTCCCCCACATTTCGAGGGGGCACATTCAGTGCGCCCAAACAAGCGCCCCGCCCAAGGTATCCAAGCATCTTCCCAGCCAGGCTCCGTTGTCCTTGGGATCTCCAGTCTCGGGACCTCTGGCTCTCGTCTCATCCCATCCGGTCCTTCGTTTGTCTTCTCACACGGATTGAGAGTTGCATTGCACAGTTGCATTGCCGACGAACGTGCTCTCTCCGACGTCCTCTTTCTGCCGTTCGAGAACACGACACTATGACCTCACCAACAGCCGCCTGTCTGTTCCTCGAATGGTTGAACGGGGGGGGTTCAGAGAGTAACAAGACCTTTTTGTTTTATACCTTAAATTCCGCAACCGCTGGTTCAGCTAATAGTAGATACCACAGTGAAAGCAAGAAGAGAAAAGAAAAGAACACTACCAAGAGCAGCAAAATAAGTGGTAAAATATACCGTGAACACTTTTGACACTATGCCTTTCTATTTTCCAACACAACGGTTGATCTGAAACTTGAGAATCAGCCTTGAAGCAGTCGGTAGATCCATCTGTCCCACCCCACTCGCCCACTTGTGATTTTAACTCAGACATCCCTGTCGACAGCTTCAAGCTCCCTTTCCTTTCCACAAGCTTTATCCGTACCTACCTACCTACCTACATACAAACACCCGCTTCTTCGCCGTAACGAACAGCATCAACTGACCAGGCCTCCCCTTTGGCCCATCCCGACCGAACCGAATAACCATTAACCAATTTCTCTTCCTATCCCTGTCTTTTTTCTTACACACACCCAATGGCCGCCCTCCTTCCTCTCCGTGCCCGCCACTGCCTCATTACCGGCGCATACGGCGGTATCGGAGCAGCCATCGCCACCCGCTTCGCCGCCGAGGGCGCCCTCGTCACCCTCCTCGGTCGCAAGGAGGACAAGCTGCGCGACCTCTGCGCCCGTCTGCCACCCTTTCCTGACTCCCGTCTTGCCCCTCTGTCTGCCGCCACCGCTATATCTTCGCCTCGTGTACGCGAGGATAAGCCCGCCCACTCCTACGCCGTCATGGACGTCTCCGCCGACAGCCGCGACGACGCCGTCTTGGATGGTATATGGGTTTGTCTCCCCCTTGCTTTCTCTCTCCTCTTCCCCTTCATGCCCGCGTGATGTTATACTGCAAAGACACGCCAGACTAACAGGGACGTGCTCCATCCACTCCCAGCAACGTACGGGCCAAATAGACGTCCTAGTCAACGCGGCGGGTATTGCGCAATTCCAACTGTTGCAAAACACCTCCTCGCGAACCGCGAGGGAGCTCGTGGACACTAACCTCATGGGCACAATCTTCATGTCGAGATACATGGCCCAGCGCATGAAGCGCAGGCGCGCAGACAGGGATGGTAAGTCAGAGCAACGCTCGTGTTCACAATACTAACATCCTCACGCTTGTCTTTTTTCTTCTTGGATTTTTGCCACACCATCTATCCGATCGCAACGCCCGCACTGATGGGTCAACCTCATGCGTGTGATGCACGTCCTGCGCTTATAGTCCTGCTGACTATGTCGTTCCACTTACAAGCTTGCATTATCAACATTGCGAGTCTGCTGGCCGAAAAGGGTAGTCCTGGCACCAGTGTCTACGCAGCTTCGAAGGCCGGTATTATTGGTATGTGTTCTTTTTGTTTCTTATTCTTCATATTTCCGTTCCTTGTGCATAGCGCACACACTACGTTGCTGTATCTTCTCTCCTCGGCACCATCTTCCCAACGTAGATGAGCAACTCTAATAGCTGGGACGACGACGTCTCCCATAGGCTTCACCCATGCCCTTTCTGTCGAGCTGGGACCGCTACGCATTAGGGCCAATGCCATCGTCCCTGGCTACATAGAAACCAACATGCTTGCTTGTAAGAAACCCCTCTTTCCCATCCTCCCCTCCCATATTCCCCATTTGCAAGATTGGACTTCCGCGGATTCCGAAGGTGGGTGCTCGTTGGTCAGAGCAAGGCTAATGTACGAATAAAACCAGCAATGTCGAGGGAACCCCTCGAAAAACGAATTCCCCTTGGGCGTTTGGGCCGGCCCGACGAGGTGGCCGACGCTGCCGTCTTTCTTGCCCAAAACACTTATGCCAACAACTGCATCCTGAATCTGGACGGCGGGCTAAGTGCTGTCTGAGCTGGCGTACTGCGTAGGAGAGCTCCCCAGTCTAGTTGGGGGAGGGTACCCTTGAGGAAAGGAACCCTTGCAACATCAGTCGTCGTCGATGACGATTGCTCCACCTGTCGAATCATCCACAATGACCACGTCGTCGCTGCTTGTCGTGGCAACCTTGATCTTCTTCGCTTCACTTGGCCCATCGCCGTCGTCCGACCGAGACCGCTTGAGGTTTGCCGATTCTCCTTCAGCGTCGACAGTAGGCTTGCCATTCTGCTCGCTTGTACCATTCGACTCCACTAGGGTCTCCCTCTTGGGCTTGCGAGGGATCATGGGTTTCTGATCCGCAATCAAGCCCTTGACAGGCTTGTCTCCTAGGGACTCCTTGCTGTGAGGGTGTTAGTGGGCGCTTCGACGTTAGATAGGGAGGTAAGACGCACGATTCCAGGATGCTGATGACGACATTGACAAAGGGCTCTTCATCGTCCTCATCGATAACGGTGAGGAAGGTATCTTCGTTGATGCCAAGGTCGCTGAGCTTTTTGGGCAGGTTTTCAGTCTCATCTGGGTCGTAAAGCGGACCTGCGTCGTTATTCACGGCGAACTCCTTATCGCCGTACCCAAGTTCCAGGCGAACAAAGTCTTCGACGAGATCCTTGAGCGTGGCTCTAGACAGGTCGACGAATACGCTCGTCTGATATACACTGCATACTGGGCAATCTGGGTTGGGAGCCCGGTACTTGCTCGAGTTGAGCAAACGAGCAGGGTTGTGAGGAGAGATGAACACCTAGGTAGAGAATGTTAGCACACGGCCCTGTCAATCGCAAAATGTGACTTTACCTCCTTGGTCTGAGTGAAGTCGCTTCTCAGCACCTTGAATGATTGAAGGACACACAGTCCCGCAACAATTGCATTGGTCGTCGCAATGGCTGGGATGATGTTGCCGGCCATCTGCTTGATATCGAAACGAGACTTGCGCTCGATGCCGAATACGGTTGATCGAATATTGGCGCTGGCCGCTACGAAATCCAACGTGTCCTCGTCATCCTTATCGAATGTGATTATAGGACCCGGACCAGATGCGTCTTGATGAGCCTTCTTCAGGTCCTGCATGCGCTTGCTCAACCGATCCAGGCTGTCGACGAAAACTGCGAAATTCTGCTCCAGTGTCCACACGTTCTGTCCATCCTTGAGAATATCCTCCTTCGAGGCAAGGGCGTCCTTAGACTGGCCCGAAAGCGCCTTGTAGTCGAGGGCCACCGGCTTGCGTCTGGACTTCCACATGTCCTCCATGGACGCCAATCGCACGATGTCCGTGTTGAATACCTTATCGAATAGAAGCTTAGGAAAGACTTCGGTGCCCAGTGATTCGCGAATCGCCCTAAGGGCAGCGGCCTCCTTCTTCAGTTCCTCAATCTCCTGGGCATTCTCGGCATCGGCTGAGTTGTCCAACGCGGACTCGTCTTCGCTCGTTCCGAAAATCTCGTTAAGCAGGTAGCTCTTGCCCCAGACAATACAGTGGATGGGCTGACTCGGCGTGCTTCGGATGGTGCAGACCGGGAAGGACTTGGGCGTCTCCTTAGTGGTGCAGTCGTAGCATGCGGTAATTCCCTTCTTGATGACCTGAACATTGCCGTTGAATCCAGTCGTGCCGCTCTCGATCAGGGGGACATCCGCAGCCAGGCACATTCTGTTGACGTGCCGTCTGGCCTCAAGGTTGTCCAGCGCATTGAAAACAACGTTAAAGTCCCGGAACCATTTCACACTGAACTGGGAATCCTTAATGTTCGCATGGTGCGCAACGATCTTGACCCTGGGGTTGAAGGGCTGTGCTGCGTCCTTGGCCACCTTTGAGAAGTCAGTAACGCAGTACCTCCAAAGCCTACATGGCATCGCAGCGCCAGGGACCATACCAGAGCCTTAGACTTCTTGATGTGCTCGTGTCGGAAGAGGAATTGTCGGTTGAGGTTGCTCAGATCGATTGTATCGAGATCGACGACGTGAATTTCGCCATAGCCAGTGAGCACAATGTTTTTGAGTAGTTCGCATCCGATACCGCCAGCGCCGACCATCAAAACGCGTGCCTGTGTGATTGCGGTTAGCTCCATTGAATCCTTAAGTAAAGGCGATGCCATTTCCACGTCGTTCCAGAAGGCGCGAGTTGAACGGACGCCGTCGTTGAATGAGTGCTGTGGTGGAGGCAGGCGCGTGGTCTGATGCGCCGGGCTCTCGACATGGTTGCGACATACCTTCTTGACAGTGGCATTTAGCGATCCACCGAGTGACTGCTGATAAAACCGGTCACGCGGCCGGACGGCAGGAGGTCTTTGCTGCTGCTGCTGCTGCCGCTGCTGCGTTGTTTGCGCGGGCGGCTGCGCAACGGGGACCGTGGAGGTTTGCGGCTGCGTGGGTTGTTGCTGTTGCTCTGGTGGTGGTGCGGCGGCGGCGGTCGTTGTCGTCGCGGGTGGTGTCGGCGCGGTCGCCTCTGGCGCGGTTGCGGCAGCTGCAGCTGCGCCTGCTTCAGCAGTGGGATCCATGGGGCTCGGTTCGTTATTTTGTAGACGTGATCCTGTGCGTCGATGACTGTTAATTGGAATCGCAAAGAAGCCGGGTTGTGACAGGAGCAGCGATCGCGAGGTGGGAAGAGATCAGAGAAGAAGTAGGGAGGGATGAGCCGCGCGCTAGGTGGGATTGACGGGACAAGGGCGGGTGGTTTCAGCACGGGAGAGCGAGGCTGCAGGTAGCGAAAGGAAGGTTGAGGGTTTCCCTGAGGTCAGCGGGAGGAAGGAACGATCGCCCGGCGCAAGGTTCTAGCCAATACCGGCAGCCGGTGACGAGATCCAGCAGGGATTAGAGCTGTTCCTGGGGGAATTGCCGCGCTCAAGTTCCGATTAGTATCTCAGTCAGAAGAGGAACCCAGTCGCTTGTAGTGGAAGCTCACTGAAGGGCGCTGTAACCTAAGCGGTCTAGTTGACCTTCTAGAGATCGTGACGCGCCAAAACCTAGGTACCTGTGCTCACGGTGCCATAACCTGCCTGGCCCGGCCTGAAATGTTGCCTAAAGGGTGCATCTCGCTTGCTCACCTCCGGAGTTTCGCTGGGTCCTTGCAGGTCCCCGACGGACCTGTGTGGCTAAGCCCCTCAACAAGGCGAGCAACGGATTAAAGATTGTAACAGGGGGATCAAGGATAGTGGCCGGGATGAGACTGTAAAAGGTTCATCATTTGGGGGGTTTCTGGGATGATTGCCGCCTGCAATTGACCGGTGATCCAACAAGAAAAAAACAAACGGGTCAGTGCAGCGAAGCGGTATGGGCCTCTCTTCGAGCCTGAATAGTCCGAAGTTCAACCTGTGCTGCCCCCGTCGTTCCCCCAGCGAAAGGATCACAAAGCAGCAGGCCGTCAGAAGCATCGAGTTGCAGCCAAGCCCAAGGTCGTATTCTTGCAGATCCCATAAAAACAAAAGCCGGACCGCATTCGATCCCAGGAGGAGCCCCCCGCCCAGGCAGGCTCATCATGTCCGACGACGAGGCCGATCCAGAGCTCCTGGCCCACCTCCGCCAGCATTTCCAGGGCAAGCTCAACAACGACGATGAGCCGGAGACGGGCGTCCTCGAAGGCGCCGAGTTCGTCTACGACAACTCCATCGATGTTGCCATCGATATGAGGTCCACCAAACGCGCCGCCGCCACCATCTACGCCCAGATGGAGCAAAAGCAGTACTCGACCTCGACCTGGGCCGAGCACGAGCTGCATCCCAAGGCCAAGGACGAGGCCACCGCTGCCTTCGTCTTCACCATGGACCTGCTCAACTTTTGCTTCTGGTCCGAGAAGCCCGACGACGAGAGGTTCGCCGTCGAGTACCGCGGCAGGACGTGGACTGGCTACTGGAGCATGGTTGCCTCGCTGCAGCGCGCTCTCGATGAGGACATCCCCATCACCAGCCCCGACTTTTGGCAGAGCGAGGACGAGTGCACCATGGAGCTCATGAGGCATGTTTTCCGCTCCAAGACGGACGAGGAGATGCCCTTGCTCGAGGAGCGCCTGGCATGCCTGCGCGAAGCCGGCACCGTGCTGTACGAGAGGTACAACTGCAGCGTCACGAAGCTCATCGAGGCCGGAAACGGCTCCGCCGCTAGGCTCGTCAATCTGCTCGCCCGGGACTTTGACTGTTTCCGTGATGAGCACAAGTTTGAGGGCCGTCGGAAACCCGTGAGAATTCTCAAGAGGGCGCAGATCCTCGTGGCAGACATTTGGGCGTGCTTTGGCGGTGAGGGCATCGGTGCCTTCAGGGATATTGACAAGATCACAATGTTCGCCGACTACCGCGTTCCACAAATTCTCAACACCATGGGCTGCCTGTACTATAGCCCTTCCCTGGCGACGGCTATCGTCGACAAGCGAGTCATCGAGAGTGGATCAAGGCTGGAGTTGCAGATGAGAGGTGAGGCCAATGAAACATGACATATGGGTGAAGGTGCGTGCTAACAATGCGCCAGCGTGCAGTATCTGGTGCGTCGAGCTCATCAAGCGGGAGATCCAGAGGGAGCATCCCGGAACAAGCGTCAACGCCATTCTGATTGATTTCTTTCTATATGATACCATGAAGGAGCTGGAGGCCGCCGGTACAGAGACGGTAGGCCATCACCGTACGAGAAGCATATGGTACTAGAGCAGCTCAATGTCACTGTGAAGATGACGTGACAATAAATGCCTCTGGAAAGGGGTATAATTCCGGGTCGCTGTTATCCAGCTTAGCTAATATCGTGCGGCTACGTGTACAGCAATCCTCTTCTCGCATGCCTCGTAAATCCTTGCTGCAAGCCGTTTACTTGAAGGGACTGGTTCATAAAGTCATTGTGTCAAACTCCAAACTCCCCTGCTTTCATTGTGATGGCACACTTCACGCTCTTATTCTCATCTTCAAGCGGGTCCCATTACCGTCGAGCTCAGGAGTTCATCCATGTGCGCCCGCTCGAGAGAGTTTCCCTTCTCCTCCTCCTTGAGCAACACGGCAAGGACCTCTATGGGTGGGTTGAGGCCCAGTCTCTCAGCCCGCTGCCAACGCTTCATGCGCTGCAGACCAATGCAGGGCTAAGGAATGTGTCAGCACTGCAACCATATCAGGTGAAAGGAAGAAACTTACACCATACTGCGAGCTGACATCAAAGTACCGCAGCACCTTCTCTGCCAAACTCACGTCACCCTGATGAACCCTCGGTGCGATGCGCTGGGCCTCGACCGATTTCCAGTACTTGTTGATCTGGGCGTCATTGATTTTCTCGGCCCTTACTACAGACTTTGACTTCTCGGGAACGTCCTCCTCACCCTCGACTTCCTCGATGTCAGGAGTCGCAAGCTTGTCGAGGTGGATCTCGTCGGTCTCTTCTTCCGCCTTTTGGACTGGCTTGCCGATGTCTGCCCTACCGACAGCGGAAGCAAGGGTGGCCTTCTTCTGATCTTTGGGTACGGGCTTGGACACTCTGTGAGAAAAGCTGATGGTCGACTGGCCCCGAGTCGGGCCAGATCTGGCTCGGGCTCCTCCAGTTGGTCTTCGGGTAGTGGGCATTGCTTGAATGATGCGAAATTGCCGATAGACCTAAGTGATGCGGTTGACGGTTAAGAAGGTATCAAAGGCTTGACGTTATCGAGTGCAGAATTCTTATAATGGATTGTAATGCTTTTGAAATGTCGCCTATCGGGGTCCTCGCAGTAATCCTTTTGACCGTAGTGATGCGCAGCGGATGACGAAATGAGCAGGAAGGTGGCAGGGGCCTAAATTTGGCAGGACAACGCGAGTTTGATACGAAAGCACGTGTCTGTGCGCGGGGACTACAGTGTGTTGTCGAGAGATTAACTGTATTGGACACTGTCTTCGGTCCTCATCATGTCTCTATCATCTATCCCGGGGTCTGTCTGACCTAGCGACATTTCTTGCCCCAACCATTGTAGATACGCATTGGCCTTTTCCCGTGATGTTGCATCCTCCCCATCTATGCTCCAGTAGCTTCTCTGTAAAATGAGATGCTTCTGTGAGCGCCCGCCGTACAGAACGACTCGTTCTTTCCGGTTTTCGGGAGCCATTTCACAGCCCACAGTGCCTTGTCCGTCTCGCTGTGCGTCGCGACACAGGCGCCGCGCTCAATGGACCATACTTTGACCTTGCCGTCAATAGCACCACTGAGTAGGTATTCGCCGCTGTCGTTCCAGTCGATCGAGGTGATCCAAGAGGCATGGCCTGTCATGTTGCTGACCTGCTCGCCGTTCTTGATGTCGTAGAGAGCAATGATAGACGAGTCTCCTGCAGCTGCGAGTCTTGTGTTTCCGGGCGAGAATGCTACGGCACGGACTGACTTGACCAGACCTGTGGACATGATTAGCAAACCATCATGCATGGTGATACCCAGAGTCATACCAGGTAACGAGAATAGCAATCGTCCGGTGTCGTTGTTGAACACGTATACAGCCCCGTTCTCGTGGCCACTCGCGGTGTATCTCCCATCCCGGCTCAAATCGACCGACATGCCGAAGCTTCCTGAGCCTGGACTGCCCGTCTCATACTCTCTGATTTTAGGCGTTCCCTCCTCGCCAACATCCCAAACGTTCACACGGCCGTCGTAGGTCGTTCCCGCAAGGAACTTTCCATCCTCGCTGAGGGCAATGGCCCACACCTCGCCTGCCTTGGCCGCCTGGTTCGTGATCTCCGAGTGCAGATTCCACTCACCCGTGTCCTTGTCGACGACCCAGATCTTCACTTCACCTGCAAACCCCGCGCTAGCAGCGACGAGCCCATTGCGCGAAGTGCAAATGTGGTGGCAGCCGAGCTTGTGCGCACCGCCGATGGACTGCGTGATGGGGATCGTGGGATCAAAGGTATTGTGGACGTGGAGAGTGGACGATCCGCTCGCGGACAGAATGGATATCTGAGTCGTGGCCAGCCCGAAGATATCGGTTACGTGGGCTAGGGGTCGCAAGGTATCAGCAAGAGAGATCGTAGGCAGTATAAAAGACCTAAGCTCTCAAGGCCAGGACAGCTCACCATTGTCCACAGTGTGTGTGGTCAGATATTGTTTTGACTGCCAAAAATCAGTGTCTGCTGCGTTTGGGGGATGGCTCAAATATTCTTACCATGGTTTCCAGTCCATGTGAAGCTTCTGCTGCTGTGGATGATGCGCGGTTGCTAATCGGAAAGTTGCAACCGCGATTGTGGTCGGGAAGGTGGGGGCTGACATCACACATTTGAGAAGAAACCCCCCTGCAAGGACTAGCTAGCTAGGGAAGGAGGAGGGGCAGTGGAGGGGCACGCTACACCCATTGCTGGCATTAACTCGATTTGGCGCACAATGGACCACTCACTACCTTCGCTGGGTATGCCGGCGTCCAGTCGGCCCAAAGGTGAGTAGGCAGGTACGGCAATTAAGATCTTTCGACGCATGGAAAAAGAACGTTCTATCAATTAACCTGCTTCATAACTATACTTGTATCTACAGGAAGCCCGACTTATTTATCCCTCCATCCCAGTAAGGTTTCCTTTGGATTCAATGAACATCGGGACCCTTGGCTTGAGCATATCTGATAATGATAATGTTCCTACAGTGAAGAGCTGGCATGGAGTCATTCCAGCTTTGCTGGGACCGTTATCGGACTTAAGCGATCCTGCAGTGGTGGTCTTTGCTCCTGAGTCAGCTCCAACATCTGTCAGAATCCACAAA
Organism: Colletotrichum shisoi; assembly: GCA_006783085.1. Classification (NCBI taxonomy): domain Eukaryota; kingdom Fungi; phylum Ascomycota; class Sordariomycetes; order Glomerellales; family Glomerellaceae; genus Colletotrichum; species Colletotrichum shisoi. The sequence continues at coordinate 44,878 of PUHP01000028.1, read as the reverse complement.
AAACACCGGTCTGAAATCGCCATGGAACATAAAGAAAGAGTATCCTAAGACTCCTCCTTCTTCTCCTTCTTCTGGGGCGAGTGACCTGGACCTGGCTCCTTAAGCCAACTCTCTTAGAAACATTTCCTTGTTTTTGTCGCTACACCAATCATCTAAGTCAATATTCTTCTCGACAATAGACAGGCCTTGTGACCAGCATAATTAATGCAAAGGTTTTTATTCTCTAGGGTCTTAGGCATTTGCGTCTGCTCCAAACATAACTAGAGCTTTAATGCAGTCTTTCTTCCTGTGGGGTTATTACTACTACCCCTAAATTAATAAAAGTCTTAGTCTTGCTTTAGGATGCTATGCCGTAGGGAGACACTAATAAAGTACAGATTGCTTAGATTCGCCCTAGCCTTAATGGTTTTTAGTTTCAGCACAGTACCAAGTGATTAGTGTATTAGTCCATCCTGGAAAGGCGCCATATAGGTCTTCTTGAGGAGTTGGCAGATCGCTTTGAGCAAGTGAGGTTGTGTCTTAGACTTTGCAGAGTTGAATACGGAATTGAAGATGGGTACTTTGTACTCCTCCAGAAAACAAAGAACTAGACCGAGATGGTGTCTTCTATATGTTTCCTGTCCGAACAACAGAGCCCCTTCCACACATTTAAGGCCATTGTATCTCAGTACGCAAAGGCAGCCTTCATGCAATCTGTATTGTGACTTTGATTTCAAAATGCAAGCCTGAGACTCAGGTGTAACCACAGGAGTCTTCGGTATTGCAATGTGACATGCAAGTAGAAAAGGGAAGAAGAAGGGTATTTCTGTCCATGTTAAAGTATGCACCCTTGTCAAGAAGGAACTGTACCGTTTGCAGACCTGTTGTCGTGGTGAACAAGGCGAGTTGTGATGCTTACACGATAGGTTTCTAATATGATCATGATCGCTCGGGCAGCTATTTTGGCAGAGAAAATTGATTGAAGTTCTCGTTGATATCAACTCCCCTATCAATCAGGCACTCCTGCTTCGCTGCCAATGCTAGAGACACGCTAGACATTATCAGCAAACCAGTCAAGGGCACCCTTAAGAGGAGTGACACCGCAATGTCACCCAGGCCCGTGTTTTTTGAAAGCATGTGTTGCACATACCTGGGCCTAAATCCATGCCAATGGCTTGAACTCTGAATGCCTGCCTTTGCAAAATTCGGACAGGCGCCTTGGGAGAGTAGCCATTCGACTGCCTTAACTTAGCCACAGTGGATAGCTGTGAGAAGATGTGTTGTGGCATTTCCGATTTTTGCGGTGATGTGGCGGTTATGCATTGAACCGCTTTGAAAACCCCGCCAGAATTCAGTCTCAAAGTTGTACTAGAAGGCGTATTCTAGCGGGGCTGGCAGCAAGGGCCTGCTCAAGAATAGGTATAGAGCCGTTGAAACAGCAGAGAGCATACCAGTCATATGCCGTCCGCCTTGGGTGTGAAGAGAAGGCAAAGTGTTACAGCAGACAGCAACTGTAAGTTTGTGGCTAAAAGGGTGTTTTTTTTGCTGATGACTCAGGCCGTTAGTTGGGGCCCATAAAGGTCAAGCGTGTGAAGAGAACGCAGAAGAACGTGGTAGAGCCCTTTACATGAACAGGTCAAGTTACTTAGGCTTCTGATACCACTGTCGATTGATGGCACCGCCAGATGCTTCAAGCAGAAGTTGCCCTCGTAGTCGGAGGGGTGATTCGTTAGGGTCGAATCCCCTTTATTGGGCTATGGAGACGATTTCGGCGATAAGCTCGCTGGGTAGGTCGCCTAGATACATTATTCATGACTGAGCCAGGTTAAGAACTTGACATTGTCTCTTGAACTGACTGACTGGAGGAGTCATCGTTTGGAAGCCGAGAATGCTCTGTCGGGATTTGATACATAGGCATGCCGCCGCTGGTGGTGTCTTGAACCTCGACGTTTCCTAGCGGCGGCGGCGGCGGCGTCGTGTGTTCAAACATGGCCGGGCTGTCTAGGGGTTTGTGCGTGTAGGCAGTCTCGACCGGGGATTAGGTATGGTAATCAGAGTGTCGAGTTGAGGTGTGAGGGTGCCTATCCTGCGAAACACAGAATTTTTTATACAATTACAGAGTTCTCTCTGGCAAGTGATGAGACCTGGCGAATAATTCATCGGTACGCACAATTGAACCTTCGGACGGAATATTGGACTAGGCCGCGCTCTTTTAAAAGCAACGGCAGCATGGCTCCTTCATCGACGTGCTGACATTGATTCCTGGGAGAGCGGCGGATTTCCAGAAACAATCAGCGACCATGAGGGTATACACCAAACCATAAAAAGTATATCGAAGTACCATCGATAAATCAGAAAGAGTGAAGATCAAGGCACGTCCGAAGAGGTGATGGATTTGTCCCAAACGCCACAATATGCTAACCAGTTGTACACTTGAATATACACGTCTCGAAATGTTACACGACCGTTGGGCGATTTAAATAAATTTTCCCGAGGGGTTCTCCTCTCTCCAAAGGTCCTTGATTTCTGTGAAGCAGTCGTCAGCAAAGGGACGTCGGAGAGCGGCTGAAGGATACGTACTGCTCAAGCAGTGCGGGCACAAGATATGCTGCCTCTTGATCTGGCCGCAGCCTGGACATTTGCACAGAGACTTGACGTCCTGAAGAGCCTTTCCGGCCATCTGTCTGTGTCTCTTCTTCGAGTGCGACGTCTTCTTCTTGGGCGCTGCCCTCAGGATGGACTCCCAGATGCCGCCAAGCCAGGCGGGGACGTTAAGATTGAATGCCGGCAGCGCGAAGGACAGCGCCGGAAGGAACGAGCTGGTAACCTGGCGCGTGTACAGGGAGAATATACTTGAAGTTTGGGTGAAAGCTGGCGCTGAGATTCGGGGAAGGAGGGAGGCCATGCGCAAGGGCTGCGCACCCATGGCGATGGCGGCCATTTCGACTGGAATTGGATCGACTCGGGTTTCGGGCGGAGGAGCAACGGTATTCGCAAGGGGGTCCAGATACCGTCAAAGAACGATCCGATATCGAGAAATCCAGACGTCGAGTCGAGCGGGGTGTTGTGAGCTGCCGGGTATCGATGGGACGGTCCTTGTTCGCAGTGGTGGATGTTGAGACAGAGGCACATCACTGACTGTCGTTCACGTCAACGAGGCTTAAGCTTCTTCCATTCCGAGCCGGGGCAAAAAACAAAAAAAAAAGAACTTGCGACTAGGGAGCTGTCAATTGAGATCTACCAACCAATCATAGACTCCGAAGCGCACGGACGTGTAGCAGCCAATCAACACGATGGGGACCCCTTTTCCCCTTTCCCTCCATCCCCTGCCTGCACCTCCCTGCAGGGAAATTATTGTTTGCTGGAGTGGAAGGGACAACCTATTAGCTGCAGCCAACGGCCACAGCCAGTGCCTGACAGACAAGACACCGGGGGACGGGTAGCAAGCAAGTGCCAGCAGAGAGGAAATTACCCTCCTGGTCCAGGCCAGATCAGGTTCACTCTTTAACATCCTCCAACCTCGTGATCCTCTTTTTCCCTCTCCCTGCCCATCGCTTCTCCGACTGCCGACCCTCACTCACCCTCACCTCGACTCGGCCCCAATCGAGAGACCAAGTAACAGATACATTTCTTGGAATACAGAAACGTATCTCACTTTCACTCCTTACCCAACAACACCCACACCACCAACCAAACCATTCACCCTCATTTCCTCGCGGAAAAGCTGTCACCATGGCGCAGCCTCAGACTATCTTCCCCCAGACCCATGTCGGTTTTGACAGCATCACCTCCCAGATTGAGAAGAAGCTCCTGAAGAGAGGCTTCCAGTTCAACGTCATTTGTGTCGGTGAGTAACTTCCCCGTTTCCCACCCAATCTCAGTCGCCCTCCGGCCTAGCAAGCTGGCTTGGTTGCGACGTCGCGTTCTGGCAGTCGACTGACGGAGTCTCGTGTGTTCCAATAATCAGGCCAGACAGGTTTGGGCAAGTCTACCTTGATCAACACCATTTTCGCCTCCCACCTTATCGACTCCAAGGGTCGCATGCTCCCTGACGAGGCCGTCCGTTCGACCACCGAGATCCAGGCCGTCTCCCACATGATTGAGGAGAACGGCGTCCGTCTGCGCCTCAACATTGTCGACACTCCAGGGTACGGGGACCTGGTGAACAACGACCGTTGCTGGGATCCCATCGTCAAGTACATCAAGGACCAACACTCCGCTTACTTGCGAAAGGAGCTCACTGCTCAACGAGAGCGCTACATTCAAGACACCCGCATCCACTGCTGCCTCTTTTTCATCCAGCCCTCAGGCCACTCCCTGAAGCCCATCGATATTGTCGTGCTGAAGAAGCTGTCTGACGTTGTCAACGTTGTTCCCGTCATTGCCAAGTCCGACACCTTGACCCTCGAGGAGCGTCTGGAGTTCAAGGAGCGTATCAAGGAGGAATTTGCCTTCCACAACCTCAAGATGTACCCCTACGACAACGACGAATTTGACGACGAGGAGCGCAACCTGAACACCCAGATCAAGGTGAGTTCCTTTGCTGTGGGTCCTACCTTTATCGGTCGCTAACAAGTAGATAGGACTTGGTTCCCTTCGCCGTCGTTGGCTCCGAGAAGTCCATCATCGTCAACGGCAAGCAGGTTCGCGGTCGCCAGAACCGCTGGGGTGTCATCAACGTCGAGGACGAGAACCATTGCGAATTCATCTACCTGAGGAACTTCCTCCTCCGCACCCACCTTCAGGATCTCATCGAGACGACGTCGCAGATTCACTACGAGACGTTCCGCGCCAAGCAGCTCTTGGCGCTCAAGGAGAGCAGCGCACACGGTGGGGGTAGCAGACCCATCAGCCCTGCTGCTGACCGCGAGCTCAGCCGGAACTCGCAACGAATGACCATGAACGGATACTAGTTGCCGGATGGTTCCACCCAACGCACTCGAGGAGCCGGTCGGCAATGATATTCTCGGGCAGCCGGGTGTCTGATGACTTTTAATATCATGGTATTACGCTCAGACCCAAAACAACACGGCACGGCACGGCACGGCCTGAACAGCGAGCGGAGGCTGCATCGATCGATACTACCGAGTGGGATGCAGCTGATTTTGCCCATGGAAAGACCTGAGGGAACTTCGTTCGCATGGGAAGATCGAAAATGCTGGCATGGTGCACGGGTACCGGTCATACCACCCCCACCCCTCTGGCCTTGTGGTTGTCGTTTAAGTACTTGCGCTGGCGAAATAGTCCATTATTCCCCCTTTCCGTCTCATAGCTGGAAGCACTTTTATTGTTTTCTTTTTTCGCTTTCTGTAGTAGCATTTCGAGCTCGGCTTTTCACTTGTTTCCCCCCATTTTCTTCTTACTCTTTAATCCATTCGTACTCTGATAGGGAGTTCGTTTCGATACCTCGTGGAATACAATTGACATGGCTTATGAGCTCAGATGCTTGGTGTATTGAGTGATTTCTTCTGCTGGCCAAATTTTGACCAGAGGTTCAGCCATGTATGGCTCTCTAAATTGCTATTTCTGTGTCTAATACGATATATGCATGCACAATAACCACCCGCGCTATGTAGAGGTAACCCGCAAAATTGTTGTATTCTAAAGTGTATCCAGTGCCCAACGCCTCGTCCTGCCGCCCCATCTGACCTAGGCCAGATCCTATTGTCTCTCAATCGCTCTCTCTCTATCGTGCGCATACCGGAGGTATCCCCGCTCGTATGTTTTGTGGTTCAGGAAGACTTGTAGACAAACTCTTCGAGGGTCGTGTAGGCCTTCTCGAGGTCGTCGTTGACGATGACGAGGTCGTGGACGCCGGGGGTCTTTGAGAACTCGAGCTCAAGCTTGGCCTGGGCGAGGCGCTTTTGGATGCTCTCCTCCTTTTCGGTGCCGCGGCCGCGGAGGCGCTTCTCGAGCTCATCTTCGGAGGGCGGCGCGATGAAGACGTAGCGGGCAGGGAAGTTTGATTGCTTGATCTGCTTGACGCCCTTTTGGTGTTTGTTCGTCAGCATGAGATGCCCAACGTGCTCTGAGGGGCGGGGTGAGGTATGATCGTGAAAGGGGGAAGCAATGGGGGCCATACTTCCATCTCAATGTCGAGGACGACGACCTTGCCCTTGGCGGACTGTTCCTCGATGGTGGCCTTGGAGGTGCCGTAGGCGTTGCTGCCGAACACGGCGTGCTCGACGAAGCCGTCGCGGGCGACGAGATCGTCAAAGGCCTCGCGTGTGACGAAGTGGTAGTCGACGCCGTCGGTTTCGCCCGGGCGGGGCCCTCGGGTGGTGTGGGAAACGGAGAGGGCAAAGGTGTCCGGGTGGCGCTCGAAGAGAAGCTTGTAGAGGGTACCCTTACCGACGCCCGAGGGACCGGAGATGACGATCGGCCGGCGGTCGGAGGGGAGGACGACTGCAGGCGCGGGGCGTCATTAGTCTTGTGGTTTGCTTTTTTGTAGGGGGGAGTGGACGGGCAGTTTTCTTTTTTCCTCTTTTTTTCTTCATCAGGCGCCGAAAAGGCGTACAGAGATTGGATCGGATTGCGGCGTGTATGTGTGTGTGTGTGTGTGTGTGTGTGTGTATGTGTGTGATGTCGTGATGCCACTTACCTGGTGCCATTGTGTGCACGAAACGAGATGGTTGGGTCTGGAAGGAGGACCTGGTTAAGGGACGTTGTCGTGAGAAGGCCTGGGCGAACGGTCGGAGGCGGGGCAGCATTACAGTTAGACGGAGAGAGATGGGAAGTTCGTAGGGTTTCGAGAAAAGGTCCACGGGGGAGAGGGGCTCGGAGGGGGGGATCCGCGGTCTCGGAGAGGCAGCGAGCTAGAGCGGCTGTCGTGGGCGGTCAAGTCTGACAGCCACAGCCTACTTAGGCACAGGGTTCGGTGGAGGGACGGTCTGGTGCGACGCGGTGACACATTCGACCTGGGTACACCTCCTGGATGGTGGGGGAGTCGCTGCTACCATGCCCGGCCGAGCTTAGCCCCCAATGCCGGCAGAGTTCATGTGCCGCTGAAGAGTCGCTGTTGGGCCGCCATGACTCGATGGGAGTGAAGCCGTTGGGTTCCCTTTTCGCCGTCTCTCATTTGTCAACTACATCCCAGGAAAAGCCCTGCCGGAGTGTTATTTACATGTCGCGCTGCCACTGGAAGTCGCGAATACACTCATGCCTACCTTGAATACCTAATGCAAGCCTTTTGTCATGCGATTCTGAATTCATTATTTTTGCAATCACAAATGTCCTCTTTCAGGTCTCTTTGTTGGAATGGCTCTGGTCATATTCTAATCCGCAGTCAAATGCATCGATAACACTGACACAGACGATAGACACCAGTAAGCATCCAGGGTTGCGAGCATTCATTCAATCGATTTGCCCGAGACAATACTCAAAAGCCCCAAACTCAGTATTACATCTTTCTTGCAGACACGAGTTTCCAAGCCATCACAACGATTGTATCGAAATCAGGAATAATTACCCATAAGATAAGAAGAGAAAGCGGCTCTACGGTCGGTGGCAGCCACAAGTACTGCAGTCAGTTGACGGTAAACGGCGGTGTGGCTAGTCATGCCATTTCGTCAAGGCGTGTCCCTACTGCCTAGCGTTTTCTCGGTATAAGTTGAGAAGACACTCATAGATGTTTATATACCGGCTTGGAGCATACTAAGTGCTGCAAGCGAGGCCGTACGCATCACTCACTCAGATACTTTGTCCTTGATGCGCACCCGGAGGTTGTCTCGCCTTATTGAGCATCTGAATATTTAAATCTTTGGGATGACGAGCTCAATTTGTCAATGCGTATCCCACAGCATAAGCATACCTTCTAGGAACAATCTGACGACGAAGTGTAACAAGAACAGTGTGCAACCGAGCTTCAGGAACATCGCGACATAACATAGAAGGGTTTGCGGTCCCGACGACTATGTCGCAAGCGCAATGATATCCCAGACGTATACCTTAAACCATGAGAGCCTCTGTTTTGTTGCGATGTTGAACCTTCCGAGAGTGATAAGGATGATCTTCGGAATTGTCCAACATGGTAACACAGCAGAAGGAGGGCAACCTCTTTAAATGTATCAATTGAGGGTTATAAACAAACCGCGGGGAATCTATGATGCCAGAAAGAAGCCAAGTCATGCATTACCTCCAAACCTTGCGGATAAACCACATACAACATCCAGCGTATGCTTCTAGAGCTTTTACAAGAAAAGGAGAGCAAGCAGAGGCGCGGCCATGGAAGCAACCCTGGGGCGCAACGGAACTGCAGGGTTGTTGCTCGTCGACGGGGTGGAAGAAGAGGTAGTGCCAGTGCCGGTAGGAGTGGAAGTGCCACTGGCGGCGGGAGCAGTCGAGCCACCCGTGTTAGTGCCGGGAGTGTTGATATTTGAGTCGGGGAGTGGCGAAACGGCGAGGCCAGTGATCTCTGTCTTGCCGCCAACGTCGTAGACCTTGTGCTTGACGGACCAGTCGGAGATGGAGATGATCTTACCGGAAGGCTTGTTCTTAATGCCGTTGTCGATCAGCTCCTGGGCTCCGGGGGGAACATCCGGCAGAGTGAAGTTGTTGTTAAAGCCCTTCTCCTTAATTAGGGACGAATCGCACTTGGGAGGCTTGGGGGAGTTGGTGGGCGCCTTCTCGGCCTGGAGAGACTTGAAGTCGACCTTATTGTACTGGGTGGCGAGGTTTGTGTAGTCGATCAGCAGCTCGACAGACTTGTCGTCGTTGACCTTGACGATGCCAAAGTTGTTGTCCTCCTGGCTGTATTCGTAGACGAGGCCGCCCGAGAAGACATCCTTCATGTCGGGGCCGTAGATGGCGCCAATTTCAGTGAAAACACGAGGTGTGACTTGGTTGCAGCCAAACTCGGAGAAGAAAATTGGAACGGAAGACTCCTTCAGGTCTGAGACGAGCTGGTCGTAGGTGGACCTCTTGAAGTCAGAGTCGCCGCACCAAGAGTACGAGTTAAGACCAAAGAGGTCGATACGGCTAGGATCCTTCTCGTCGCCGTTCTCAGCACACTGCAGGAAGTTCCAGGAATCGACAAGGATCTCGCGAACGTCGGCGGCCGAGTACCCAACAGGAATGGCGCGGTCGGCATGCTTGGAGATGTAGTTCTTCAGATCGCGAGTGACGGCGCGCAGATACTGAGGAACGAACTGGGCCGTCTTGACATCATTCATGACCTCGTTGCCAGAGAAAAAAGCTAGTGTGTTGGGGTAGCTCTTGAAGGATTCGACAATGGCGAAGGTGCGGTTCAGGTAGGCAGCGTAGTAGCTGGTCCAGGGCTCCACGCTGGTGAGACTCTCGCCGGGCAGGGGCGAGTTGACGTCGAGGATCATGTACATGCCAGCGGCGTTGAAGATGGAGGCGCAAGCATCGTGGTTCAGGTTGGGGTCGAGGTTGTAGACCCGGATGGCGTTGGCGCCGAGGCGCTGTAGCAGGGCAGCATCGCGCAAGCAGACATCGCCGTTGCTGAGAGGGTCGCGTTTGTGGACGGGGTCATAGGCAGCGCTTCCGCCGATCTGGTAATCGACACCGACGATCTGGAACTTTTCGCCAGCGTCGTTGACAAAGGCATTGCCCTTGACAGTGAGGGGCTTGACGGCGGCAGCCAGGGTCGCACTCAATGCGACGAGGGCAGTTTGGACCTATGGGAGATTGCCAAGCCAGATTAGCGGTGCGCTCTCAGATTGGGATATTGACGCATAGTGAACATGAGGGGAGGGGGGGATCGGCAAAACGAGGCGGCGCCATCTATCATTCTTCCCAGTGATAGGGTTGGCTCTCCACATGGCACGACAGGAACTTGACGTGTTTTCGTGCCCTGATGGTCTTGGTAATATTCGTTTCCTGCGACTGCCTGTTGAACCGGCCAGCCGTCCGGACCAGGCGCGCCAATTGGGAGACGAGGAGCGGTTACAGCTACAGAAGACAAACTGGTTTGTACTCACAAGCATTATGGCAAGATGCGCGGGTGAGGGTTTTAAACCGAATGTCGAGTCGATGGGAGAGAAGAAGGGGGGTTATTAGACGTGTAAAGTCGTAAGAGTTGGGTCCATTCGAGTGCCGTGCCTTTGAAGGGTGTGGCGTGCGAAATCCAAGAGAGAAGGAAGATGGAAGTGGGTATTAAAGGAGCCAAACAGGCCAGAAAAGAAAAGGAAACAATTCTTCCGGGTTTTGTTGTTGGTGGTGGTGGTGACGGTTGAGTGAGTGACGAGAAACGAACAGAGCCAAGATAACGACCGGGTGAGGTGAGCCGGGATGTCGATGTCGATGTGCGGCGTGGTGCTGGGCTAAAGCGAACAGGTAGACACGGAGAGGGCAGCGACGAGTCTTGTAGGAAAGAGCAGCCTGGGTCTCAGGAGAGAAAAAGACTGTAATGAGAGAGAAGAGGAAGTGAGAGCAGGACGAGGACAAAGGAGGAAGAGCAAGAAGAAGCGAAGGTCGGATGCTGGAATGTAAATTAAAAATGGAAAAGGGCACCAAGGCTCCCGCAGCATCTGGATACTAACTACCATACTGGGCCTGGCACACGGGATGCTGACGACTATTATACGATGATGCTCAGCGGTTCTGTCTCATCTCGGCCTAGCGTCACACAACAAGCATCTCCATCCCAACTCCCCTCCCTCCCGCCTCTTCGTGTCGGCCTGCGGCGACTTTTTCCCTCTCGGACCTGACTTGCCATCCATCACATCACCATCCGTCTCAACTTTGCCCCCTCCCTCTCCTTCTGCAGGTCGAATTAGTTTCCACCTCGCAGGCGGGCTTAGTCCGACGACGTTTCCAGGTCTTGGCCCTAAATTTTGTCTCTTTGGGCCAAGAAGCCTGATTCCGGTTCGTTTACCTAGCTTGCGTCCTCATCTGCGCAAATTACATCTACACGACGCATCCGATAGATGGTGTTACAAACATCAGAGGTCGCCTACACAGCCCTTTCGGCATTGCTGTTCCTGAAGGCAACATAGACACCCACTTACAGGGTTGGGGAGCGTCACAGGTGGGAGGGGCACATCTGCCCAAAGTCCCAAACGCGACCGAAGCAAAGAAAAAGAAGACGGCGTAGGAATCATAGAATGGCTCGGGCAACGACGCGGTCTGGGCGTAACCGGCCGACAAGAGCGAAGGCGAAGGCGAAGGCGCTGACTAGTCGCCCGCCACCTCTCGTGCATTACCCGGCCGCTCTTGCCTCATACCACCTCACGCTCGTTTATCTGCAGGACCCACCATGCTCAGTCGCCATATTGCAGGGTCCTGTTCCTTGAGCCTTCCTTTTCTGGATAGATGACATGCGCTCGGGAGGCACTGTTTTGTTCAGCGTCGATTGAAAACTTGTAATGGAAGCTGGTTCCTTCACTCGTGTTGCAAATAACAGTTCCACAAGTCGACCATGTCGCATTAACGACCCTAAACTCCCGAAAGAGACGTCCTTCTTTCCTCTTTCGAAACGACGTGCGACACCACGATGAAGCATTGCTAGGACAATGCGCCACACTGGCCAACCGGATACGCTGAGCCGCGGGAGGTGGGCTCCTTGAAAGAATGAGAACGACGGCCAACCCATAACCCAGCTTCTACCCATCCAATACGGAGAGGAAAATGTCCCATGTTTCTACATCAGAATGGTATCATCTCTCGGGGTACGTCTTGCCCCAGGGGTTAGCCCGGTAGGGCCTTCTTTTTTTTTCATCTTTTACCAAGAGTCAATATTGCTCCCGATGCTCGGGTAGATCGCTGTCTCTAGAAGTCTGTCTGTCACTCTTTTTCTGGCCAAGGAACTCTCGGGAACCAATATGCGGAGGCAACCAGCCGACTTTGCCTCTGCCCTACTTCCAGCTGAGTTCTTTGTTGGCTGCTCTATCAACCACGAAGCCCCAACGACCACCCAATTTTGGCATGGAATGTTGTTGGTTCCCTTCTTTGGGGCCAAGCTTATTGGACTCGATTGGTGGAGATGACGACGCCTCGAATATGCACAAATGGGTGTCCCGTAGCCGTCTTATCCTTTTTTTCCCTGTTTCCACAAGCAACCGCGCCAACACACTGGGTCGACAGTTCGTGTCACCATAAGAGATCCAGGAACACAAACCATCGTGTTCGTTCTCCTCCACCATCTCCTTGACTAGTGCTGCAAGGTACGATACCGCGGCTGCGGCGCATCGATGCGTATGCCACGACGCGACATGGCAAGACAAGGAAAGCGCGGGCTCCCGCGTGCCGAGCAGCCGTTGGTGGCTGAAAGAGCAAAACTTCGCTTTTCCCCCGCGGCGCCCCCCTTATTCCTTATCCTCTGCGCCCCATGACTGGCTTTTTCCAATGGGGGCAAGAAAGATTGCACCGGCCAACATTTCGTATTTCGGCCGGATGACCGGGTCTTATTACTCTTGTTCAGAATTGCTTGATTGTGATAGACTCGTATCCCCTTGCACGACCCCACAAGTGTGTGGAATTGCCTCACTCGCCCGACGGTCTTTCACCCACATCATCTTGGCGGTTGCACGGATGGGAAATATGTCCCTCACATTTATCGGGCTCCGGTTAATACGGCCCCGCCCGGCATTGTGGTTCCGAGCCGTAAACGGCTCCGGTGGCCGTCCTATCCTATCCACCATCGCCGCACTGCCACTGTACTTTTTCCTCCCGTCCTATCCGTGCCTTGACCCCGCATTCTGTTAGCTGGTCGTTTCGATGCAAGATGTCAAGGAAATGGCTTTGGCCCGGCATTTGAATCCCCGCGGTGGTGAAGGCTAGTAATCATGGAAATGTGTTCTTTTGGAACTTTGAATGTAATATATACCTGGTTCATTTAAACAAGCGCTTTGCTGGAGGGCCTCACTCGGCGCCATACCCGAACGCAATCTCTTCCTGATTGCATCTGACGAAAATCGCCTCGCCAAAACCGGTATGTATACTGCTGCCAGCCTGAGGAGCCCCGAGTTACTGTTGACAGCAACGTCTTCACACTTCTTGAACAATCTCAGAAACCCAACACATAACATACCCTAATCACCGTGTTGAAAGGTGGACCTGTGGCCGTTCGTTAGTCCGCGCACCCTTCAGCCGCGTTCCCCCCTTCCCCGGCTGTTAGGAACCAATACGACTACGGCAGAGTAGCATCTTAGGTGGTCCACGCATTGCCGCATCCCGAGCACTGCCTCAAGCCTTCGAGCGTTACATGCGTCCGACGGCCACCAACGCGCGTCGGACAGCAAGCGTCGTTCTCCTGAACTAACTGAACTAACCCCCGGTCCAGGCTGATAGTACGACCTGGCCAACGCACTACTCTCCGGAAGCATGTTCCGAGTGCATACTTGCCCTGTAGACGTGCCGTTGCTACCGTAAATAGTTCTGCCAGAGGCTCCAGATGAGATGAACCGGCTGCCACATTCTGAACACTGCGCCGCCCCACCCCTGAATAACTTCGTGCGGCCAACGTTGGGATGAAGGAGTTTGCTGTCTCGTTACCAAAATGGATGACTTCTGGGTTTGAGGAATGCCGCGCTGAAAAACCTCACCTGTCAAACGATCGGCGTATTTTGATGCTTACGCTGATCCAACCAGGCCCGGAAAGACAATGTCGAGTGCTAATCAGCCTCTTGTGTCTATCCCACTTACTTGACCAACGTGTAGTTTGTCAATTCAGTAGCAGAGACGGTGCCGACCTGCGGAGATGGACAACGCGTAGAGTTGAAAAATGGTGGCAGAGAGGATCCTCCCTCACCAAGATGTCCTATGATGTCTCAAGATACATTTATTCGCTAAAGATGGTTGTCCTACTCCAGCGAGATCAGTATGGAAGTATGGCACGGAGCACGGCAGCTTCATCGCCCATTTCTCTCTACCAGATCTACCTCCGCTGGCTCGAAATCCTGACCTGTAGGGTATCTCGACAGTGACCGAGTCCACCTTGGTCCAGGAAAGGCCGCGGCATGAGATTATGTTGGTTCTTGGCGACAGATTGGCCCCAAAATGAGTCGGATGAGAGGGCAGACATACAAGAGCCATTTACATTATATCCGGTTTTTCTTCTTCTTTTTCTTCTGTTTTATATTTGGGTCAGCTCCCGTTCTTTGCATCTGCAGTTAGGCATACTGAAATGACACTTAAGAGCTGGTCATTGTACGCGCTCCAGGCACCGATGGATGTCAGTCCGCCGAGGGGCACTCTTATACGCCAGCGCACTCTATCATGGCTCCCAGGTTTGTGAAGACTAAGAGAAGAAGTACCGGGGAAATGGTTAGATAGATGATGTATGCTCGTGACGTTGAATGGTGACCGTTGCCTACTGCTGACCTCTGTCGCTGACAACCAACGGGACAACCGATCCGTTGCGACTACAGCGCCCAACGGAACGAAGTTCGTTTAGACAGGTCTGGGTGATGGTCTACAGCAGAGTAAATAAGGCAGCCCGTTTGTATCATCCAGGGCCAGCGGGATCAATACAATACGCCTCATCATTGGTCTCTCGGTTTCGATATGCCAACAGCCGCAAGCTTGACAGATATCGAATCGCGCAGAGGTAGGTAGGCAGAAGAACCCCAGCCAGTCAGTCTCGCTTGATTGTCCGCCCTTGGTGGTTTGCGCGGGAGAACACAAGATCGACAGATAAAAGACAGGCGGAAGAGGTTGAATACGCTGTTGCCCTAATTCTTCAATGACCTGACACCAACCAGACTGGCGCTGCTGGCTTTCGCAACCAGTCCCTCAGGCACAGCACCGTCACTCGTCGCCGAATTGAAGCACATTACTGTACCAACAATACACATCCAGGAAGCTGAATCCCGATACACAGCGGGATCTACTCGGCATGCCCGTTCGGCCAAGTTCGATGAACCCACAGATAGCTGACATGCCCCCTACAGCGGACCATGTAAAACCCCGTTCCGTCCCCCTTCTCTGACCGTTCGTCCAATAAGACCATCCGTCACCGGCATCTCTCGATAGCGCAACCCAAATAAACTCGGACTGCAACGCGTGACAGCGTATACTTGGGCGTCTCGACGTCCCAGGGTACCAATGACAGAAGGTTCCAGCAAAGCGGCAGGGCAGTTCTCGTGACCAATTAGACCATTTGCTGGTGAAGCAACTGGGTGTTCCCTCTAAAGGCTACTCACTGCTTTGTTAAGGACTAAGTCCGAATCGCTTGGGGCCCGAAGAACCTTCATGATGTCTGCGAGGCTGGTAGTGGAGCTTTAGTGCCATTTGACGTTTTGTTAGTTGCTGAAGCTTGATCCACACTGGTCATGAAAAGCAACGGCCATGACCGAACACACAAAAAGTATTGAACCTTGAGTCAAGATCACATTACAGAGCGTCTAATTATTTGCTCATCTGATCGTCGACCATGCCCTCCATACATACGATACAAGGACCCGGCCCTCGACCCTCCCGTCAAGAGCATTGTGCACCAGCCGTCATAAACACCGTTAATTTGCAAGCGTACAAGAAAGTGGGCAAGATGCCGTCTCAAGCACCAGGCAAAACTTCCTTTCGTCTAACCCATGATACCTGACTGGCCTCTCCGCGTCCACCGCAGATTTCATTTCATTTCGACCGTTTAACCCCTGAACTCCTCAGCACCGCTGGCCTCCCACCTACCGGGGACGAGAGCCAGAGGCACGATACCGGAGACGTGCATCTCGGGGCCAAAGATCTTGGCGTTCAGACCAAGTTCTTGAGTCGCGGCCTTCATGTTCTTGAGACCTTCCTGGTAGTTAGGGCCGGCACGACGGACCCAGATCTGAACGTTGTGCTCGTTGAGCTGGTTGGCGTAATCGCGGAGGGCGCGGATAACACCCTTGAACGTGCTGGCGACGTTGGTGAAGTTGGCAATACCACCACCAATGAAGAGGACCTTGCCCTGGTCGTTCGGGGGAGAACGGAGCATAAGGTCGAGAACAGTGCGAGCGTAGTGGTAGGTCTGGGACTCGGTGGGAGCACCTGAGTACTCGCCGTAGTTGGCGAGCTCGTCGGCGAAGCCAGCAGAGGCGATGGCATCGGCGTAAACGACGGAAGCACCACCACCGGCAACCAGAGTCCAGATGCGGCCGTTGGGGTTCAGGACGGTGAGCTTGAGCGATGCACCAGTCTTGGCGTCAAGGTCGGCAATATAAGCCTCCTCCTTGGTCAGCTCGCGGCCGAAGGGAGCAGGAAACTCCATCGGCGGGCCGGCATCAATGTTGACCTTCTCGCCATTAGAAGCGGCAACGTTGGTCAGACCAAGGGCGGCAGGGGAACGGGCGATAGCCCACTTGACACCACACTCGAAGTCGGCAGTCTGGTCGAGCTTGGCAGCAAGATCCAGGAAGTGCACTGAGGCAGAGGTGGCATCCTCGTTGGGAATGACGACGAGGGGGTTGATCTCGAGGTAGGTGAACTGGCACTCGACGTAGACGGCATACAACCGGCTGATGAAGTCAACCAGAACGTTGTGGACGCCCTTAGGGACCTTCTTCAGCAGAGTAGCGGCGATCTCGTCGTTGGAAGGGTATTGTGAGAGGTCGACGGGGATCAAGAGCTTCTCAGCCTTGGCGTCGACATCGCCGACATCAACACCACCCTCGTGGGTGAAGAGGATCCAGTCGCCCTATCATACATGATTAGCATCGACTTTTGTCAGATGAGGTTTGGATGTGAGGCATAGCAATTGCCGTGTGCAGAGGGCAATTCTGCAGAGGGCAATTCTGCAAAGGGCATGGGTGGACGGGGTGGACGGGCCACAGGTCTCGTCTCGTGGCATCCGCTCGTCCGGCTCGGTAGAAAAATTACCGGAAAAGGCAGTCCAGTTGCCGGAATCCACTTATTTGACCCATGAACAGGAAATGCCATAAAGCGAGCAAATTCCTGCCATGGTTGCCAAAAGAAGTTTCTTCCTGTTTATCTCACTTTCAACCGTCGAAGAGCCTCACTTTGCAGTGTGTTGCGTGAATGATATTCACGCACGACTCATCGATGGACTGCCCCCCCATTCGCCCCGCCAATGAATTGTAGAACCACAACCCGCCACGCGCCAAGGACGGCGATTACTCTGGAAACTTGGAGAACAACTTACATCTCTGACGGACATAATGTTGATGTAGTACTCAGTGTCTTGAGGGTGGGGGACGAAGGGCTCGACGAGGAATTGACGCAGAACACCGTGGGTGGTCTCGACCTTGACCTCCTTGCCAGCACGCTCGGCGATCCAGGCGCGGGCCTCGGCCCAGGTCTTGTTGAGGGCCAGGAGACCGCTCTTGCCACGGCGCTTGATCAGTTGATCGGGCTTGGCGACGAACTTGGTGCCGGGCTGAAGAACCCAGGGGTAGGTGACCTCGGCCTGGTTAAGGACATCCTCGACGTTGGCATCCTCGGGGAAGTGCAGCGAGCACAGCCTGGGGGGAGGGTTGTGCTTGGTTGGAGTAGGGAGAGGAGTAGGCTTAATAACGGGAGCACGGGTGAGGTGGTAGTTGAGGATGGCCTTGCCGTCGGCCTCGAGGATGGACTTGGCGGACATTCTGGCGTTGTTGAGGTAAGAAAGAGGTGAGTTTTCCTTGGTGTTGTTTTCTGCTTAATTTGGGCCTGAATCACAAATGGAACTTGTCAGCAATCGACGTCTGGGAAACGATCCGTACTTGAGGGGCCATTCAAGTGGAGGTCTTGCTGCTGTCAGCCGCAGGATTGAAGCTGAGCTGAGCCAAGCCAAGCCGAGCAAGCAATGAGGGGGCAAGTGTCACCCGCAAGCGGAACACACTATGGGCTCGAGTTGAGCTCAGAGTCGGAAGAGAGGAGAGCCCGGGATGGAAAGCTGGGTGGGATGGCTTGCAAGACGGTGGCCACTCGAATCCGGGGAGCAGCAGCAGCAGCAAAGCAGCAGGGGCGAAGACATACCGAGAGAGGGCGATGGAGCAAAAGGGCTACCAGGCAACGAAGTCGAAGTCTGGGGACGAGTTTGATGATGATCCTGAAATCAAGTGAATGTCAGGAGTCGAGTCAAGGTCGAAATCGAAGTCGAAGTCGAGAGCGGTGTGAGAGGGAAGAAAGAAGCGGCGACTTTGAAGGAGAAGTATGGATTGAGGGGAGGAATTGGAGTGGGAAGAGAGAAGGGAGCTTGCGGGAGGGAGAAGACCGTCAGCCTTTCACAAAATTTTGGACTCTGTCGAAGCTCCCAGGGATTATTTGTTGCTGGGAGGGCAAGGAGGGGGATTGGGAGTGGGAAATGGGAGTTGGGAGGGGTGCGGTGGGAAAAAGGAACCCAAGGGGAGGAGGGGACGTGATGTGAGGTGAGGTACATCATGGGCGACGGAGTGCGTCAAGGTACGGACCGGGGGGTAAGTGCTCAGAAACCGGCGGATCCACCTTGAGAGGGAGCTAAGGGACCACGCCAAAAAGTTTTGGGGTGGAACGTGCAGGTGGGCGGCCTGTGGGAATCTCGGAGCTGGTTGTTTTCTTTTCTTTTTTCCGTTTCCTTTTTGGAGGGAACCACTAGGGGACGTATTTTTGGGGATCGGTGTATTTCTTGGGGAGAGAAGGGTTGGGTGGGATGGCATGGCGTGGTCGATGCTTGCGAAGCTCCTACTCTCTCGAAACCCCGACTACTGCCGGCAAACACACGCTACGCACACCACGACGACGACGAAGACAACGAAGACGGAGAAAAAGCAACGGAATCCGCAGCAATTGAGAGGGATTGGGATGGAAGGGAGGAAGAGGGAGGGAGGTATGTACCTCTACCTGGACCACTGACCTACTTTTGGGCTGCACCTCGCCGATGTTATCGCGGGAGAATTGGAATGGAGGAAAGAAGGGGCAGGCCAGCAATGGCAAGAGAGGGAAAATTGCCTGGGGGTAGAAAGAGACAGGCACTGGTTGTTGAGAGGTTTAAGTGGACCTCGTGCCTTTTTCAAAGTCACTCAGTCGACTCACTCTTTCTGGGAGGGCGAGCTCGACTGGGAGAAATTGGGTAGACACACACACACACGCGCGCTGGGAATCGAATCCCCGTCGACATTGTCACGGCCAGCCGATTACTGGACTTTTCCCCCTTTCTCTCTGTCTCTCTTTCTCTCATCTCCTTTCAAGTTTCGTTTTTATTTCTATCACCCCTTCTCGGAACTGATGTTTTCTAAACACCGCAATGCCTTACTGGGACATTGACATCCATCGACGTGAAGGGAGGGCATCTTGGGTGGAACAGGCGAACGGATGGCACTGGAAGAGCTGGAAGGTGGGAAAATATGGAGCTTGTGGGCGATGCGGGTGCGATGCGATGCCGTGCGGTAGCGGTAATTGCGACTGCGAGTCGCTGCCGCCGTGCATCAAACTCGCCCCGATTTTCTTTGCTTCCAGAGGCTTCTCTACCTTGTTTCCCGTCGGCTGCGTCTGTTCATTGTTTCTGGTCCGATCGAGATCAGGCAGGCCGCGGGTCCATCCTGCTACCGGAACCATCGCTTTTGCACTGGCGGCGTCCAGCGCGGGGATTAGTTTCCGGTGATACAAATCCCCCGGAGTAGAGGGGGGGCACTCTTGAGCCGCGGGGTGGTACTGGCTTCGGGCGTTTCTCAATCTTGTCGTGGGACAACAGACGGTGTCCCGGATGTCAGGTCCCCAATGGGAATCGGTCCAGGAGCCGGGCATTGGGTGGTGCTTGTTAGCCATGGCGCCGGAATGGGAATTGGGATGGTCCAAAGCACAGTCATCAGTCTCAAGTGAGACGACCGCACTGCGTACCCAGACGAGATTTCGACCCCCCTTCACATAGCACGGCGGTTGGGGAGAGCGTTCGTTCGCCCTGAGAATGGGACGGTCCCATGGGTTGCACTCCGGACGAACAAAAAGGGTCTCATGGTCTTACTCTCTCGAATAAGCCATGGCATGCCACTCTCCAAAGATCCCCAAGCCACGACGGAGCTATCTGGGATGCGCGATCTCTGTGTGAAAGTGTGCGCTCGCATATGGTGGTCCTCTTTTCTTGAGTGAGAATGCGCAATGCCCGGTGGTCGGCGGAGTGACAATGGGGGAGGACCGAAAATCGGCGGAGGTGGATGCCGCACGCCGGGTTTCGGGCTATGCGAGAGCATGGGGGACAGGATGCCCGTCGACTCACAGTCCTCGGGTCCTTGGCTTCATCTCCGTCGTTGTCGTTTGTTTCGGCCGTTGTTTCTTCGCAGCGCTTCGCAGTTACGACTTTATCACCGCATTGTCCCACTGCAGTTCAGGTTTTATTTCTTGTTTCCTCCCCCCCCTTTCCCTCCTATACACTTCCTCGAGTTTGCTCTTGGGAGCGGGTATTGATCGAGCTACCCCTTTCCTCTTTTGGTCGTCTGATGTATCATCCAAGTGGCCAGCCATGTATCCGTCCATCCACGCGTGCGCCGACGATGCCTAAAATGCCTCGTTCGCTGACGGGTACCACCCACAATCGAATGCAGAGAAGGATGGCGAAGGAGGCTGTTCTAGCGACCGCCTCGCCCCCACTCATATAGCCGTGAGCGTAAGACAGCGGATTAGCGTTGGGCGAGTGTCCAGGACCGCAGAAAAAAGAGAGAGAGAGCGTGTGTGTGTATGTGATTGCGGTGTGTTCGGATTGAATACGGTGTCAGAACCCTGGCTGGACAGCCGAGCTGGCGGATGTTGATCCTACCTGACAATCCAGTCCGAGGCCATTGGGTAGAGCGGCGGATGAGAGATGCGGTCAAACCAAATGTCATCGTTGTCGTTGGCAGAGTAGAGGTGCAACAAGGCAAGCGCTGGTCGGGTCGCGATAAAGCTAGGGTGTGGTGTAAGGCCCGGCTTGGTCTCAACTTGGACTGGTCGGGGCGGGGGCAGGGGGCAAACACGGGAGGTCGAGGCCGAATATTGCGGTGACCGGCGGACTACGCCCGCCTCTGCTTCTCCTCTTGATGGTAATCCCAGCATGGACTGGCTGGCGTGTTGGAAATTGTGGTTGCAGTTTTGTTGGACCTTCTCTCTCTCATTCCCACGCACTTCTCACCATACGACTATCTCACTATCTTGCAGCGTCTCCTCACTTTTACTCCCACTCTCACTGTCACTCCGGGGCCCTCTCAGCGGCATATCCTTAGTGGGCGGGGGGGATGAAAAGAGTGAGGTAAGAGTCAGGACTCGCTTTTGTAGGTACGCAGCCCAGACGGGTTACGGCCCAGGTACCGGTACATGGTCGTCATGATAGGCGCGCTGCTTGACCCCTATGGGCTGAGTACAGGGTACTGGTGCTGGACCTGGACCTGGACCTGACCTACGTAGTAAGCTCAATATTTGGGCTAGGCACTATGACAGCGCGCAAGGTACCGGACGCCCTGTACAAGTTTGTCTCGGTGCCCGGTCCGAGTCGGTGGTGCGGGTTGCGGGTGCGAATCATGGGTCGTCTTGGAGGTACACCAGTACCTACCTATCCGCACACAACTGATGGTCCAAGGGTCCAGCACCCAGGCAGTACCTTGCCGTCGTGGCCGCTCGCTCGCTTGCTGCCCTGCCCGTCGTTGCCCGTCCATCCCATCGCAACTCCCTCC
Source organism: Colletotrichum shisoi (assembly GCA_006783085.1). Taxonomy (NCBI): domain Eukaryota; kingdom Fungi; phylum Ascomycota; class Sordariomycetes; order Glomerellales; family Glomerellaceae; genus Colletotrichum; species Colletotrichum shisoi. Next base: position 23,402 of record PUHP01000028.1, on the reverse strand, counting down.
CTGTTGTTCCCTTGCTTTGCTCTTCCCTGCGCACTGGACATTCAACACTTCAACGAAAACCTGGCCAATCACAGTGCCTCGTTGGCCCCGAACTTCCCCAACTCTTTCGGCCGTCGCATGACGGAAGTCTCCATCCCCATCCCCCTCCATTCCACACCACCCAAAAGTCTCACCTAAAAAAAAAAAGAACACCGGCCGACTTTTGTACGAAGTAAGTTAGAGATGTGCGTGGGTGTCACTGCACCACCAGAAATTCACCGGTGGTGTGTTCTCGACCCAAAGTCAACCCGCACAACGACCACCCAGAAGGACAACCACGACTACCACAAACCATTTCCGTCACCGCCAACCGGCCTGTCCTGTCCCGTTCTGGTCTGTCTTGTCCTGTCTTGTCTGTGTGTCAGTCGCCGGCCGGGGTCACCAATGCTGCCCGCCCCCGTTCCTGCCGCTGCAAAACATTGTCTGGCATTGTAATCTTGGGGGATTGAGACTGGGATTGGACCTTCTTTTTTCGGCGTGGAACTGGGCGCCGCAGCAGTGGGTGTGCTTGGGCTAGGCCTCAACTCCGAGTAAAACTTGACTTTTTGCTGCCATTTCCATCCTCCCTCAGATACTTGGGACGCCAACAATATCCCTGCACTTCACACAAACCGCACACGCACACGCACACGCACACGCCAGAACCCCCCTCCCTCTCCCTTGCCGATTCCCCGTTGGAGAAGAAGCCCATCAAAGAAAAACAAGTAGAGAAGAGGGAGGAGTGTAAGATACCTTTCCCATCCCACAAGTTACTTACTGCCTGGGCCCTCCTCAACTACTTACGACGTCGTCCTCCATTTCTTCTACGTCGACCCTCTCACACTCGACCTCCTCTCTCTCCCCTCTCCTTTTTTTCCTGCCAGCCAGCCCAGCCTGTCTTGCTTCAAACCCCCCACGCTCTATCGTCACGAACGATATCCTCTGCCAGGTCGACGTCAGTAAGAAGAAGCTGGGCTTTGCCGTCGTGCGTCGCTGCTTCACAAACCCCGAAACCAGTAACAACACTTGCCAGGTCAGTTGTCAAATACTCCGTACCGTTCGCCGAATCCTACTACCCACTACACCACACCATAAGATACCCCGGTCATGTCAATCATGCCCCTCCACCCACCGCCGCCGCCATCTTCCCACCTCCGGACAGAATTCTGCACATACCACTTCCTACTTTCACACCCGCCTGCACATCCAAGGGAAGGGGGGAAAAAAAAGTGACTCCCCAAGGAGCTGGGGCTACGCCAGCTCCAAGATCCACTTAATGTCTGGTGGTGTCCCCAGCTGCCGATGAGCAGTAGCCTCGCAGATCCAACGATTTCAGCTTCCTGCGAACGTCGTCGTTCTCCCAGTCCCTCCTGAAATCTCACCTACTCCCCACCACAATTCCGACTCGTTTGTTTTTCACCAAACTTCCTCCTCCTACTGCTCCTCCTCCACCTTTCAACCTCTCAATCCTTACTTGGACACTTTCCTCCTCACCGCGGGCAGACTTCTATTCTGTTGCTTCTGGTGTCCTCATTGCCTGCTTCGACAAGCTAGCTGACCTTGCTACCCCTCGCCAGACTTTTTCTTCTTCCCTTGTCGAGATCCTCTTCGCCGACGAAGCTCGACTTTCTTCACAATGCCTTCGGCCACCACCCCCGCCAACGGCGCCAAGGCAGCCAGCGGCCTGTCTGCCAACGACAACATCACACGCTTCTCGGCTCCCAGCCGTCCTTTGAGCCCTCTCCCCGAACATGCTTTGTTCAACGACAAGACCAGATGCTTCGTCTACGGTCTGCAGCCCCGCGCCGTCCAGGGCATGCTCGACTTTGACTTCATCTGCAAGCGCAAGACCCCCTCCGTTGCCGGCATCATCTACACCTTCGGTGGCCAGTTCGTCAGCAAGATGTACTGGGGAACCAGCGAGACTCTCCTGCCCGTCTACCAGGAGGTCCCCAAGGCCATTGCAAAGCACCCTGACGTCGATGTCGTCGTGAACTTCGCCTCTTCCCGAAGTGTCTACACCTCCACCATGGAGTTGATGGAGTTCCCCCAGATTAAGACCATTGCAATCATTGCTGAGGGTGTCCCTGAGCGTGTGAGTCCTGTCCTCTTTACCACCATTCTCTGCTGCCCACTGACAAGCAATCCAGCGTGCCCGTGAGATTGCCCACAAGGCTCAGCTGAAGGGCATCACCATCATTGGCCCCGCCACTGTCGGTGGTATCAAGCCCGGCTGCTTCAAGATCGGTAACACCGGTGGTATGATGGACAACATCGTTGCCTCCAAGCTCTACCGCAAGGGCTCCGTCGGTTACGTCTCCAAGTCTGGAGGTATGTCCAACGAGCTCAACAACATCATCGCCAACAACACCGACGGTGTCTACGAGGGTGTTGCCATCGGTGGTGACAGATACCCTGGAACCACCTTCATCGACCACCTTCTCAGATACCAGGCCGACCCTGACTGCAAGATCCTTGTCTTGCTCGGTGAGGTTGGTGGTGTTGAGGAATACAAGGTCATCAAGGCTGTCGAGGACGGCGTCATCACAAAGCCCATCGTTGCCTGGGCCATTGGTACCTGCGCCAGCATGTTCAAGACTGAGGTCCAGTTCGGTCACGCCGGTGCTTTCGCCAACTCCACCCTGGAGACGGCTAAGACCAAGAACGAGAAGATGAAGGAGGCCGGCTTCTACGTCCCCGAGACCTTCGAGGACATGCCCCAGGTCCTCAAGGCTCTCTACGACAGCCTGGTCAAGAACGGTACCATCAAGCCCCAGCCCGAGCCCGTCGTTCCCAAGATCCCCATCGACTACTCTTGGGCTCAGGAGCTCGGTCTCATCCGCAAGCCCGCTGCCTTCATCTCCACCATCTCGGACGACCGTGGCCAGGAGCTCCTGTACGCTGGCATGCCCATCTCGGATGTTTTCAAGGAAGAGATTGGCATCGGCGGTGTCATGTCCCTGTTGTGGTTCCGTCGCCGTCTGCCCCCCTACGCATCCAAGTTCCTCGAGATGGTTCTCATGCTCACTGCCGACCACGGTCCCGCCGTGTCCGGTGCCATGAACACCATCATCACCACCCGTGCTGGCAAGGACCTCATCTCCTCGCTCGTCGCCGGTCTGTTGACCATTGGTTCCCGCTTCGGTGGTGCCCTCGATGGCGCCGCCGAGGAGTTCACCAAGGCCTTCGACAAGGGCCTGAGCCCCCGTGAGTTCGTCGACAACATGCGCAAGGCGAACAAGCTCATCCCCGGTATTGGCCATCGCGTCAAGTCCCGCAACAACCCTGATCTCCGTGTCGAGCTCGTCAAGGAGTACGTCAAGGCCAAGTTCCCTAACCACAAGCTGCTCGACTACGCACTGGCCGTCGAGACCGTCACCACCTCCAAGAAGGACAACCTCATTCTCAACGTCGATGGCTGCATTGCCGTCTGCTTCGTTGACCTCATGCGCAACTGCGGCGCCTTCTCCTCGGAAGAGGCTGAGGACTACCTCAAGATGGGTGTACTCAACGGTCTGTTCGTCCTCGGCCGTTCCATCGGTCTCATTGCCCACTACCTCGACCAGAAGAGACTGCGTACTGGTTTGTACCGTCACCCGTGGGACGACATTACCTACATCCTCCCCCAGCTCGGTTCCGGCCCGCCAGGCGCCGAGGGCAGAGTGGAGGTTCAGATGTAAGGGATCCATGGTTAGCGGCGGAAGGTTATGGATTGCCACGGGATGTGGCTATAGAAATGGAGTAAATGATTTTAACGTCATGCGAGGGATGAGGGTGTGTTAAATGGCGTCTTGTACGACAAGCTATATACATGTAGTGCTGCGTAGTCCCTCCGGGATATACTAATGGTTTTGCCCGTCTGCTATCCCAACACTGTCGGTGATGCGGCTGTCCCCTGCGATGGACGGCTATAGGGACACCCGCCGTCGGCGTAGTTGAGACACTAACGGCGCTTCTGCGCTCCCTAGTCGCGACCGGCCCCTGGGGGTAGGAAAGCGGGCCGCTGCGAGCCTTCGTTGCGGATAGGTTCCTGGAACAAGCTTCTATCAACCAATGGTTAATCCAGTAATGTTGTTCGGTTCGTCAGATACGATTTAAGGGCAAGGTCTACACCGGGAGCACCCGCTAACTCTCGGAGGTGTGTTGTCCAGCGGTGATACTGTCGCGTTTCACCTTCATGATCACGTGTGTCCCGGGTCGTGGGGGGTTGACGGTGGGCGATCTGATTCCTCATCCCTCACTCATCTGATTTCTAATCCCTTACTCTATTCAATCTTATCCTAATCGACCTGACGATAACATCTAATTAGGCCTTAAATGACTCGGTTGTACTGAATTACAAGATAACGTCTATAGAAAGTAAGAAGCAAGTTATTGTTAAACAATATAATTAAATTGAAGTATTAGAGACTAAGCCTAGCCTTACTATTCCTTGTCACTGCAGGCAGTCCTCCTGTGCGTCAGGCAGTATCTCGGGATGCACTTGCTCGACGCTGTTGCTACCGAAACCAGCGCTCTCAGACCTTAGTTCGATAAAGGACGATCGGAGAAATGCGAGAAGAGCCCCGTTGACTGGTTCAAGCTACCTTTCTTGAATCAAGACCGTACAATCGATGAACTGGGACGGCCCTCAGAATCTATCCTTACGTATGAAGCAGTCAACCAGCGTCTTGGCGCATTTTGCAACCTGATAAGGATGGGCGGGCAGGCCAAGCGGAGATGCGTCGCGCTATGGATGGCAAAAGTTGACACCATAGAATCTCAGATAACCAGGATGTATGCGCACACACTTCGCAATAGAGACTGGTTGTAAATTTGCTACTTCTTGCTGGCTTGGTGGCGGTTGGCATCGGTATTTTTCAGAGCATCTCGCATTAACACCCGTACTCTGTCAGTGTCTCAATTCTGCGCTAATATTGCTAAGGTACGTTGCCAAGGCGGTCCCTCTTAAGGTCGCACAGGTACACAATATGAAGAAGAACACGGTAAAAAAAAAACCACTATAAGTGTTCTGCCCAACACTGAACAGATCATAAGGTTTCTTCAGAAACTCAGTATCGCGCCAATATTGCTTAACGTCCTTTGGCCCCCTGGCTTTGGTTCCTTGCAGAAGTTGGGAGCCATAGAGTGAGCCTCGTCGGGGATTGATTCGAGTGGGCCCGGCGACTTCCGCCACGAGAGACGCACGGCCCCACTGATTTCCAACAGCAGCTCATCGAATTTTGGATCCCTCGATCGCAAGGCCCCATCTGGAAGCTGTTCAAGAGCAAGCTGGACCAGCCAAGCCCCCACGACATCGCGATACGGAAGAACGAACGTATCCAAAACGGAACCGATTGTGCGTCTCTTTCTTCCACAGAGCTTGCTGATTCAGATAGCTGACGATGAACCCTTTTGCAGAAACGACGATCACCAAACGGAACCAACGCGACCGCGCGCAAAAGCGACCGACTGACTTCCTCCTCAACGAGCATCTCCTAGAAATCAGACCGCTCGACCAGGCGACACCTTCTCGGACGCCGCCCGCCATGTCCTTTTTCCGCATCACCCTCCACCGCTCCGCCATCGGCCTGCCCAAGAGCACCCGCGGCGTCCTCGATGCCCTCGGCCTGCATCGCTGCTCCCAGACTGTCTTCCATCCCGTTAGCCCCCAGTTCGCGGGTATGATCCTCAAGGTTAAGGAGCTCGTCCGCGTCGAGGAGGTCGACCGCGCCATGTCCCAGACCGAGCTGCGCGAGCTGCGGAGGCCCGACCCCGGCTTCTACGTTGAGAAGGCCGTTGCGCGGTGAGATTTACCCTCACAGAGAGAGAAAGAGAGAAAGAGAGAAAGAGAGAAAGAGAGAAAGAGAGAAAGAGAGAAAGAGAGAAAGAGAGAAAGAGAGAAAGAGAGAAAGAGAGAAAGAGAG